>NDFZ01004195.1:0-59934 GCA_002192655.3 Mamestra configurata
TGTGTTGAGTTATAAACGCTAGGATGGCCAATGTTGTCAAAAGGGATAAGTGTTCCATTTTAACTGGAGTCTGTGTGTATTGCTGAATATCAGGAAACACAGATAAGCTGTATCACTCGATTCTTCACGAAAAAACTGAATGAAAGAAAAACTTACACTAGGGGGAAGGGTATCAAAGAAACGATGGGCAGACTGTGTGAAAGGTAAGATGTCTAGAAAGCCTTTTCTAGTCATCTCACCTTGCAGAGATGACGATTATAAATAAGTGTGAAGAAAGGCCTCAAATAAATTAGCATGAGATGAAAGGAATGATTAATTAATCAATCCCTTGTCTTTTTACACTATTTAAACATTTTCGCCACTTTTGGCAATTTTGCGTTATGTTTGCTTTTAAGCCCATCGTCGCGAGTCGCAGGATGATACCCGGTCACCGTAGGCGCGGGCTGCGGAAGGCGAGCATTAGGTGGCTCGCCGTAAGATCAGAACCAGGCCCGGGTCGACGGTGCGTTGTATTCCACGCGTGCCTCGAAGATGTGTCAGCGTAGTAGACGGGGCCCGCTAGGGCTAGGGCCTGCCAGGGTTGCGGAATTTGTTCGAAATAGTCACCGCAGCAAAATAATTTCTAGGCTAGCGTACTAAACAACTTGACGATGATATCTATGAAAAGAAGCGATGTCTAGTAAGAAGCCGAAAAAGTACATAATATTTATGTTTGAAATTGAAACTGAGGAGTATTGTAGTATCAAACATATTACTCCTAGGACGTTGGACTCCCTAGTTTATACAGGGTAAAACTTGCACTTAATTATAAATACTTAAATCTTGTTGTGTGTAGTCGTAGTCAGGTACTTATGTACCTACATTTATTGTTATTCTAATTTATAAATAATAAAAAAAAAACATTCAATTAAATATTGATGTTATTTTGCAGGATTATGGAACCAAAATAACACTTAAAAACGACCTTAATGCAGCTAGCAATAAAATTTAGCGTGACACTTAAAACTATTATTCGGCTTATGACGTAAAAGTGGACAAAGGCGTTCCATTTCTATGTCCTGAGCAACGAACGCATATAGAACGAACCGAATTTCTGTCCCAAATTTCAAAGCTTTAGCCAGTTTCAGAGCACAATGAATTTCAAATGTTGTACCAACCGTATGACACTTTATTATCTCAAATTCAAAAACGATTTAAAATGCTCAAGGAAGCTCGTTTGACTCAGACTTTTATATCGATAATCTGAAAGACAATATTCACGAGAGATATTTTAAAACTATTCAGTGACTAGTACTTCATCTACGACTTTGCTTCCAATGTACTTTATGCTGATATAAAAGTAGCTATGATCAGTGGTCGGAATAGGTAGTAGTAGATATTTTTTTTTTAATTTCAGTTTTACTGATTCCCGGTATTTCTGACATGTCCATACTATGAAACCTTGTCTCAAGTAACAAAAAAGCTCTGCCTACTCCAACCACTGCTTATGATACACAGTCAATCATAAAAAAAAACAGCGGTTCAGTACATGTTGTCGAATTATGCAAGAGATATGAGCACGTGTTGGTCCTTCAGTAAAAGTTGTTCATAATGATGGTTACAATGACACCTTTTTAGCTCTTGCGTTATTCAAAATAAAAATTAAAGGTCAATTTTTCAAATTAGGCTAAGTGCCAGCACTTTTTGAACTTCAAAGTCCTACATAAAGACAGTCCGCCAAAACGCCCTCCCGTCACCACTTCCTAGNGCCAGTTTCAGAGCACAATGAATTTCAAATGTTGTACCAACCGTATGACACTTTATTATCTCAAATTCAAAAACGATTTAAAATGCTCAAGGAAGCTCGTTTGACTCAGACTTTTATATCGATAATCTGAAAGACAATATTCACGAGAGATATTTTAAAACTATTCAGTGACTAGTACTTCATCTACGACTTTGCTTCCAATGTACTTTATGCTGATATAAAAGTAGCTATGATCAGTGGTCGGAATAGGTAGTAGTAGATATTTTTTTTTTAATTTCAGTTTTACTGATTCCCGGTATTTCTGACATGTCCATACTATGAAACCTTGTCTCAAGTAACAAAAAAGCTCTGCCTACTCCAACCACTGCTTATGATACACAGTCAATCATAAAAAAAAACAGCGGTTCAGTACATGTTGTCGAATTATGCAAGAGATATGAGCACGTGTTGGTCCTTCAGTAAAAGTTGTTCATAATGATGGTTACAATGACACCTTTTTAGCTCTTGCGTTATTCAAAATAAAAATTAAAGGTCAATTTTTCAAATTAGGCTAAGTGCCAGCACTTTTTGAACTTCAAAGTCCTACATAAAGACAGTCCGCCAAAACGCCCTCCCGTCACCACTTCCTAGTGTTTTGGCTGGGAAGAAGAAGTGGCGCAACAAACTACCCAGCAACTAAGTTTTAAAAAATTGAATTTATACAGTAGTATGCAAAGTAGATAACTATAATACATGACAAGAAAAATAGTATATCCAACATGTAAATTAAATTAATTGGTACTAGCTATTCTATTTATTTTACTACTATATAACGTTAGACTAAGAAATTTTCTGTACCAATATATATATGTAGAAAAGAAAAGGTTGAAAATAGAACAAAAGATAATTCTCTGAAACAACAATGTTGTCGTACAATAATGTGAAATAACCTGAGAATGAGATTATCACCTGTCTTGGAGAACATGTTTCTAATAAATTGTAGTTAATTCAGTTGTACAGATCTAAGCGAGTTTCTGAATAAAATTGCTTTATATCTTATCTAGTTTAGTTGAAATTAGCCCCAGGTTTTGTCCGTTCTATATGGTGTTGGACGTAAAAGAATAGCACCATCACAAGAATATCACCACAATAGGAGAGACGACTAAGGGACTCACCGAGAATGGGCAGGAGCATTATCTGTGCTTCTGTGCATTGCATCAGCTTCACTGCGATCGCGAACCAGCCTGCCAAACGTGGTGATTATGGCAAATACCCTTGGGGGATGCCTATGTCCAGTGGACGTCTTTCGGCTGGTATGATGGTGATGAGATATGTTTTATTGGTTAAATTGATTGACAAGAATACTAAGAAGGCTAGCTTTTACCAGGGCTTCGCTCGAGTGAAAGTTGCAAATTATTGAACAGGAACATAGTACCTTGACAAAAACTCTACCGTGAAAACCACCCTATCCTCCATATCCAAGTTATGTGTTCCAAACATCTAAACTCATTTATGAGCTCGCCTTTGAAGTGGAATTGGTGGTGATGGTTGGTTTGGTGGTGGTTTTGGTTGTTGGGTTGGTGGTTGGCCCTCTCTTCAAAAACGTGTTTAAATATAATAATATCTAGCTTTTGTCCGCGTCTTCGTTCACGCATATCCCGTTCTCGTATAACCTATTCCCGTTCCCGTATAGCCTATAGCCTTTCTCATGAGTGTGGCTATCTTCTACAAAAATAATTTTCCAAATACGATAGTTCCAGAGATTAGCGCGTTCAAACAAACAAACTGTTCAGCTTTATTATATTACTAGCGGACTTCACGCGGTTTCAACCGCGTAGTTCCCGTTCCCGTGGGAGTACGGGGATAAAATATAGCCTATAGCACTCAAGAATAATGTAGCTTTCTACCAGTGAAAAAGTTTTTAGAATTTTATCATTACTTCCAGAGATTACCCCCTACATACAAACTTACAAACTGTACCTCTTTATAATATTATTAGTATAGTATAGATTAGTATAGATGGAGCCACCTTCAATAACTAAAAATTCTTAAACAAAAGTGAGTTGCGAAACATTTTATCAAATTACATTGAGCAGCGAATTTCAATTAAGAAATAGATTTCTCCAGACCTTGTTACAGGAAAAAGGTGCCATGCAATTATGTAGATCACTTGAATATCTATTAACTTAGAGTTGATTAATTGAATTAATTAATTTTATCAGCCAATTTGAAGAGTAATTTTACTTTGAATTTTTAGCTGAGTAAGTTTTTTATTCATTTTTTATATCAATAAAAGACTAATTGGACAAACTAACTATTCTCGAAATTATATGTTCTAATTAAAGCCATGTTCTATCTGCGTTCCAAATTATATCCAAATTCATTCAGCCGTTGCGATGTGATTGATTAAATATCACCCATGAAGTAGGATATAATAAGAAAAAGTATCGCTTTATACAAACAAAACAGTATCGTAGTCAAAGTTGAAGACCATCGAATACCGTCTTTGAAAAATGCTGCAATATATTTTCCTTATCCTTTGCAAGACATCTGATAACCTGAAAACCGGGTTATGAAAAATACCCAGGTGACATAGCCCGTTACGATGCGATGGTCTTGTAGCGGCATCAATGCCGCCACATGAAAAAACTAAGAAGCTAAATTTGTACGGTAACAAAAAGAACCGCAGGGCCATCTACGATGAACTAATAACGAAATCCAGCATCGCGCAAGCAAAATTCTCCGCGTGATTTGAACATATACAATAGTTCGAATATCAATTATCAGGCAGTTTCCCACCAGACACAACAACCGTCTGGTCGGAGGATCCTCCCTTTTCAGTGGAGGTTTGCGGGACTTTACTCTCTGTTCCGTATACCTCTATAATCTATTCTATACCCTATGTTCAGATGACTAATGTTGCTATTATTACTAATTACCTTCCTGCCCTTATCCCATGTTACTTGGGGTCGGCGCAACACGTTTTTTTCTTCCATTCTGTCCTGTCAGCCGTCACGCTATCACTAACTCCCTTTTCTTTCATATGACTCCTTACACAATCCATCCATCTTTTCTTTGGCCTCCCTCTCCCAGTCCATCCATCCACATTTATATTCATAACTCTTCTAGATACATGTATTTTATCCCTCCTCTTCACATGATCATACCAAGATAAACGGTTCCCTTTCAATTTTTCCGTCACTGGCGCCACTTTTAAACCATGTCTAATGTAATGTGTGTATTATTGCAAATGTAACCACCTTATTGCAAACACCGTGCAATTAATCTTGCGACATGATAAACTATTAATTTTGTGGGAAGAGCAATTCTAATTTAAAAATACCCATCCAAAATCTATAGTAAAAATTGTTTACTTACAAGAAAAAAAGGTTTACTTAGAAGAAAATATGGTTTAACTACAAGAAAAACAGGTTTACCTACGAAAAAACAGGTTTACTTACAAGAAAAACAGGTTCACTTACAAGAAAAACTGGTGTACTTACAAGAAAATATGGTTAAACTACAAGAAAAACAGGTTTACTTACAAGAAAAATTAAAAAAGGAGTTTTCAATTACCCGGTGACACAGACAACATAATGACTATTGCCTGGTCAAGTTAAAACAATGACGTCATCAAATCTGAAAGCAAAGTTAGTCTCTACCGTTGTCACCGCCATTTCAAACCATGTACCTTTTACAACTACATAGCCCCAAGCTCTGAATTGGTATTTAAAGCCGTATTTGTCTAGTATTCGCCCGTGTAGACTGTCTCAATGGCCTGTATAGGTCATTCATATTCATGAGCGATCCGCATCGGGCATGGCGGGCTATGTCGCACAAATGCTCACGTGGCGAGCAATCCTGCCACGAATATAGATGATTTGTGTTTTGTTCGTGTTATTTTCTGTATTTTGTGAATTGAGGGATAGGATATGGTCAGTTTCACTTGAAAGAAATGTCTGCCCGGGATAACTCCGCCTGGAAGCTTATGTACCACTACTGTACTCCTTAAGAAATGATTTTCTTATTAAGTTCGCGGTATGAAAATTTGATGAAGAGTATAATCGAGTGTTAACTAAAAGTGAGGCGTTACGTTCCTTTGTGCAACGTACTTTGCGTACCTTTCACTTAGATATTATGTATGTGTGTATGTATATACAAAGTATACTCAGCTTATTTAGTCTCTTTTAACATAATCTACTCAATAATAATTCTTGAGGAGTAAACTCCACTCTCCACTCCACACTCTTTTTACTGCTCAGTTTTAGAAATCATCGTTTATAACAGTGCTAGGAGCTCGTGGCTAAATAGTAACAGCCGCGGGTTGATCTTGAGATAAAGTTGTTGCAAAGTTTGGTGCGTGAATTGGTACATACTATCCTTTATCTACCGAGATTAATCTACCAAAATGGCTATGTGTAGCCCAAAAAAAAAAAATAGAACCAAATGCAGCATTATGCTGAGCGATGGCCGTTTTGGTATACGTCATGCTTGTCGCAAATAAACTCTTTTTTTCTTTCTTTCTTTCAAATGGAAAGACTTAGAGAAGGAGACCTTCATCTGTTTAAGGGGTTTCTGCCAAACATTACTGTTAGATTTACTTACGTCTCTAGTTTGTATTTAAGCAGGAAATATGTCTTTTTCATTTATTTATTTACCGAGATTTCTCCTGTCAAAAAACAACACGTTAAGCTGTTGGTCCCACCTGTCATTGGCCCATCTTTGACAGTCGTTACGGATATCAAAAGCCAGAAATCTGACCCCGGTCTGGTCAAGAGGTATCGTGTTATCCAGTTAATGGGTTGTAAAGGTCAGATAGGCAGTCGGTCTGTATGGTGTCGGACGTATAAGAATAGCACCATCCCATCACTTCCCGTGAGTGTCGTCAAAGTCGACTAAAGGACTCACCAGAGATTCGTCATCAGTGCTGCGCTGTTGCTGTTGCAATGCGCAGAGCATTGCAACAGCGACACTGTGATCACCAACCCGCATGCCAAGCATGGTGATTATGGCAACAATAGAAATCGAACAGATTCCGCAACCCTGGCAGGCACTGGCCCTGGTGGCCCCTTCTCTCAGCAAAGTTGCTGACACCACTTTGAGGCGCGCCTGGAACACAACGCGCCATCCACCCGGGCCAGTTTTCGTCGGACGGCGAGCCAAGTGTAGCTATCACCTCCGTATTCTAAATAATTAAATATTAATTAATTTGGCTTATTTGTGCCAAATTAATTAATGCTAATATAATAAACAAATAGATAACACACAACCTTACACTCTATACAACAAACACACACATTAACACTTACATATACATATATATAAATCACAAACACAACTCCCTTCATAATTATTTACAAAAATATTACACCCATTCTCATCACAGTATTCCCTATTCTCTCTTGTCACTAGTACGTAACCAATTCTGACATAGTATTACGGAGTGGAGACCTGGTGACCTGAAACACAGGCCATTGGCCTAGCTTAGGCACCAGTCCCCACAATATTTTCATTGTTGTACTACTTGGCAATTAAATATGTAAATGTTTCTGTTAAATATTGTGGTGAAAATAAACGTATTATTATTATTATTATTTATTATTAATTATGGTTGAGGATACCATAATTATAATTGTTTTAATATTCGCTGTCTGTTGTTTCGTGTCAAACAATACAGTTTCTCTCAATTCTGGAAACACATTCTGTTCTCTGTTGGCGAATCTCGTGTCGACTGAATTGAATGGCTTCTGTCTGGCTAACACGGGATAACATAGGCTAACACGAGTGTAGCTGATTTGCTGATTGGCGTCTTGATTAGGCTTTCAAAATTAAGTTTGTGCTCATAAAAATCAAAGTTATTTTCAAATCACTCCCTTGCAATAATTAATTGCGTTCTATTTTTAGGGACCCTATTAACTGTTATGTTATATGTCTCCGCTATTCGTACGGTACGTCTGTCTGTATTTTATCGGGTTGTATCTCACGAATCGTTATAGGCAGTGCGTTAAAGTTTTTACAGAGTGTGTCTACAACAAGTATAATAGCCGCTTCCCACAAAAATGTGATGTTTACGTTTTAAGGTTAGTACGGAACTCTACATGTGAGAGTCCGACTCGCACTTGGCCGGTTTTTAATCAACATTGTCCCATAGCTAAGTTATAGGCAGACGCATCCCTATAGTCTCTTCTTAATATGCGTTACATTTTTTATCAATCAAAATGAATATTCAGAAAGCTGCTCAAGCTAACAGCTTTAAATAATGATGCAAGATTATTATTTTACCATCGATAAAACTATGTTAGATTATTGCCCATACCCCGTGCACGTATGCGTCATTGCTTTTCAATCGCTAAAGTATTCATTACAAGGGAAAGGGTCGGCTATTTTTAGACCAAAACCACGTAGCTTAGGCACTATTTTCACTAGCTTTATGTACTCAATCGGTTGGCTTTAGTAGAAGCTTGATTTTAAGTTAGTACTTTTTAAGTTGGGTTTTAACCGACATTTTCATCGATTGGTAAAATGAGATGACTTTTGCCATAAATAAAAAAAAGAGTCTTTGACTAGCAAAAGTAGGCTTTTGGTAGTCAAAGACTTGTTTTTTATATTTTTTTTTTATTTAATAAGGGTTTGCTCTTGACTCTAGTCTAGGTCATAGATGACAGAGACAAAGTCGACGATGGAGCGACATTACCCAGAAGAAGCCTGTTCACTCTAATTTTGAAGAGATTAGGGTTGTTTGCGTTCGGAAACACAGACGCAGGCAGAGAGTTCCACTCCTTTGCTGTGCGCATTCTAAAAGAAGTTTGGAAAGCAAGGCATTTATTTATAAGATCATTTACGGGCACTTTTGAATTGTCAAGGTCGGTCGGTCAAAAAGATGAAGCTCTTCGCACGTTCCAAAGCGTAGATCTCTATGGAGAAGAACATGCAAGAAACTCCACGGACACTCTTTTAAATTAGTAGTATTCTTTCATTCCCTATTTCAGAAGAGGCTATTTGCCGTTTCTAATGTTTTGTTTTAGAATTTATCACAACATTTTAAATTGGTCGAGTTTTGTAAAAATCAGGTTGGTTAAACTTGCCAGTGTTTTAATTCCTAAGACGAAAAAAAAATTGTATTAAAAACTTTTTGCTATCATGATTTGTTTCCTGTCATGTATATTCTATTTTATACTGATTACGTTAGTAAACTACATACCACAACATCACCAGATTTTCATAAAAAGCAATTTCATATCGAAACGAAAAATCGTTTTAGCGTATTAATACGTTCTGTTATTTTTCCAGCATCCTAAAACGGAAAAGTTTACCTTTACGTCATAACCGTTTTGCTCTAAGCAAAACCGCTCAAACCAAATACGTTTTCCCGGATTTGAATATGGAAAATTTTCAGAACTCCTCAAAATGTCCGGCCAAACGGCTCCACCAATGACGGCAGTGATTTGATCCGTTGTGGAGACGGCCATGAATTTTGGTAATATGGAATGGTCGATTTACAAACTTTATATATATGAATATCCTGCCAGAATTTTGAGTTCAAAAATGTATTATGGTGTGAATGAATTTTTTACTTTTGTTTCTTACATTTCGTTTGTAAAGTTACTTTTGACTCAAGCATTGTAATGTTGACATTATATGTGATATTTTGTTAGTTTAAAAATCATTAGCTGCCGAGGATTTGCCGTTGAAAACGTGTTTAACCTTACTTTATTGACATACGATAGTTTTTAGCTAAAGTAAACAAAAACTCTACTTCCAATTCTTAATTCAAAAACCTCCAGTGCAATACTTACTGCAGGTTTCATTAGTTACCGATAATTTATATACACTGCCCCCTTTTTTTTTAAGGATGGGAAATCATCAAATGACTTCTTCCGCTCTGGGTGAAGCGGAAGGGCGTGTCAGACTCTTACTGACTAAAACAAATCCGTGTTTCTTCTAAAGCCCTTTGCGTTCCAGGGCCGCGGTGACTCTTTCGAACAAATTCCGCAACCCTGGCAGGATATACTGCCCCTTTACAAACTCTTTCTTCACAATAACTCCAACTACTCCACAAGAATAGCTAATAAATTCATCGTCTCTTTCATGAATAAATAACAAAGTACTGTTGTATATTTTATTCGTAAGCAGTCGATAAATATTTCAGCTCAAATAATTCAGCCTTTCACAGATAATGGAAGCCTTGCGAGAATCAAATATTTTCGTCGAAATCTGTCTGTGTATTGTCAATATCTGACATTATCTACGTAATCTCTGAGATTGGTCTGTGTATCTGTTTCTATACAGACATGTTGGGACGTTGGGACCAATAAAAATTCATGATGGTTGAAACAATTCTGTGTTATGTTTATTCATCGGGATATTTGATGCGTTATACTATATTTAAGACTAGCTTGTGCCCTTGACTTCACTCGTCATGAATATGTTATGTATAAGTGCAAAGTATGGTACCTATGTATTGGATCACTGGCTAATTTGGATTGCGACTTCGTTCACGCATATCCCGTTTTTCCTGTTCCCGTAGGAATTTCAGAAAATCTTCAATTAGTGCTCTTCTACACTCCACAAGGAAGTTGCAAGCCAAATATCAGCTTTCTACGACCAGTAGTTTCGGCTGTAAGTTTTCTGTCAGTCACTCACTCCTTTAGTCAGTAACGGATAATTTATTGAAGAGAATACTTTTGATATAGAAACTCAAGACACGGTGGAATAGACGCATCAACTATATGCATTGCTTCTAGACCTTATATCATATCTGTTGGCTAGACTGGGGACGTAAAGGTCAGAGCATAGTGTATGGAAGACAGCGACAATTGTATAGTACAATTTTAAACGGTAATATTAATAGAGAAGTCCGCTGAGGAATTGTTCGAAAGAGTTGCCGCGGCCCTGGAACCCGCGGCTCCGCCTAGGGTGGAGGGAGTCGTTTGATGATTTCCCATAAAAAAGACATAGGGAATTCTGGTATCGCTAAAAGGCACTAGAGAATTTAAGTGACATTTTATTAGTATCAATAGCGATTATCAAACAGACCAAAATGTATGATTAGGATTAGGAATAGGATTTACATGCACGGGCGTTTTGGGGTAAGTTGATGTTCAAAAAGTGCTACCACTTGGCCTAAATTGAATACTTAAATGACTTTCGATTTTTTATAAATTTTAATTCTTTTGAGCACCGTAATGACACGTGACTTTTCGAGAATCGATCCCGCTTAAAATGTCACTTTGCCTCTTGGTTTAAGGTGCATACGGTAAGCGATTTCACTTAAAAATTCTTCCGTAAATCGCTGCCGCCCATCACTGCGCACATAACCACAATCGTCGCCACATTGTCTAGCATAAGCAGGGCGCGGATTTAACCACTGCGTGGATAAACCTCTTCGGATATTCAAGGTACAGTGGATATATCCAGCTATATTCCATTTTACGGCGGCGTCAAGCCATTCGCTGTATACTGCATATTGGGAACACATATTGTTAAGCAAATATCCTATGCGACAGGCCATCTCTAGTTTATGTTTTCTCATCTTTGCTGCCTCTGCCTCAAATATATTATGGTGGTGTAGATTTTGTTTTGCGGTTGCGGCTGGGAATTTTCGGTGATATATTTTGTTTTTGTTTAGATTTTTTGCTTAGACTACACAATATTTTCTATTGCAAGCAGAAGACAATTTTATTGCAGCGTACTGGGTATTATTGACTGGCCTGTTGGTCGATTGGTTAGTGACCCTGACTGCTTAACCGGAGGTCGTGGGTTCGATTCCCACCCAGGACAAATCTTTGTGTGATGAGCATGATCATTTGTTCTGTGTCTGGGTGTAATTTGTGTATAATATGTATGTGGAAATATATAAGTATGTTTATCAGTTGTCTGGTTGCCATAGTACAGGTTCTGCCTAGTTTGGGATCGGATGACCGTGTGTGAGTTGTCCCAGGATATATTATTATATTATATTATTATATTATATTATTATTTAATCTTGAGCTATCACTGAAGTCATTGTTGAATTTTATTAATCTTGTCAGCCCATCGTCGCCCCCTACTACATAATATTATGGCATAATCATTATGGTTCCGTTGTGAGAGAGACGAAGCTACACAGAACGAATAACACTATCCTTTTCTCACAAATGATTCATAATGGCAATGATATGTCATTGTAGAGGGGCAGATATATTCAGATACAGGAAAAAAAACCATGAATAAGTCAGTCCCTACTTACGTTTTATGTTCAGCTTATAACATTATCCCATGTCTTTATTATTTATATTAAAAGGAACTACACTACGCAAATCTTTCGAATAATATTTCAATAAAAGAGAGACAGACCGTCTGCAAAATATAATATGTAAAGAAAGTTCATGTACTTTTCTGTATGTTATTTGTATAAACAATAACAATGACTGTATTTTTAAATTTATGAAGAGCTTTCTCGAACATAGCGAAGTAAAAATCGTCAAAATACACAAATAGATAGAAAGAGAAGTCATTGACTTTTTAAAAAAATACGCATTTTGTTGAACTTTAAAGTATTGTCTAGGATTTTTTTCGATCAAATATTTCTCTTTGTAGTTTCACAATCCCATTTATAATTTATTACTGTACTTAGAAAAATTGTACAATCGCTCACGAAATTGAACATCAAGCATTAAAAATACTTTCGAAGAGATATTGATACTTTTTAACTTAACATAGTGCTCCTTTGTTTTGTTTTGTTTACTTTGAAAGGTCCATCTGATGAAATAAGTGATTATTGATGTTGTTGGGCACAAATGCAAAACATGTTTTCATTTGAAAGTATTTTACTTGTAAAGTATTTTTGCAGTGTCAGTGTCCCCCATCACAGGACATTCATCACCTTTTTAATTACCCGTTGTGCACAACCACCTGCACCATCCAAGAATTAAACGATGCTTAATACTGGACGGGCAACATTTTTATATGAGTCAATCGACACGAAAACCAAAGAGAAGAAGAAAATGTGAGGGGTACTTAATTAGTGATTTGTACCGGTATGGGCCCGGCATTGCTTGCAGAACAGATGGTCGATGGGGCCGAAAAGTTCTCGAGTGGCGACCGCGTACCGGGACGCAGTGTTGGAAGGCCTACCACAAGGTGGATCGATGACCTGGTGAAAGTCGCGGGTAGCTGATGGATGCGAGACGCACAGGACCGGCTGTTGGTCCAGTGGTTAGTGACCCTGACTGCTAAACCAGAGGTTGTGGGTTCGATTCCCACCCAGGACAAATCTTTGTGTAATGAGCATGATCATTTGTTCTGTGTCTGGGTGTAATTTGTCTATGTATGTATTTAGAAATATAAGTATGTTTATCAGTTGTCTGGTTGCCATAGCACAGGCTCTGCCTAGTTTAGGATCGGATGACCGTGTGTGAGTTGTCCCAAGATATTATTATTATTCTGTTTATTCGTTTATTATTATTACTTTGGGGAGGCCTATGTTCAGCAGTGAACATCTTGCGGCTGATATGATAATGATGAGGCCGGGTCTGTACCGGACGGTCTATAGGTACCGGTATATGGAGACAGGGTCACCAATTACCAATCAGGTACCTTTTATTTTAACAGGCAGCATGTCTATGTACTTTGTGTAACAGAACTAAAGCAAAATCCTGAAATTGAACCACTTTTGGTACGCGACCAATTCCGCTATCATGAAAAAAGCGAATGCCGCATACTTATTCGAATGTCTAACTTTACAAAAGTACTAAACAGTTGATATTTTCGCAATATTATATTGAGTTGACAAAAGTACTGCACAGCTGATATTTCGCGATCTTCAATGTCACCTTTTTTGATTTTGCATTCATTATGATACACGTTGTATAATTGGCGATCACAGTTTAGGTCTTATTCCATAGCCAAATCCTCCCACAAAAATATCCGATCAAACAAATTTTAAAGAAACTTTCAAGATACCGACCGACCATTCTTATCTTAAGCTCTTTCCTTTTATCAGGATCCTATGCGGTGACAGTGGAGTACATTGGCTTCGCTCTAAGCGATTCTTTAGCGAATGGAGCTTCGGAGGTGTCAATTTACACTGTAGTGCTAATGCTAGCCCCGTTTTGCCTTTGTTCCGCTTTCAAATCGGAATTTTTGTTCGACAGATATCAGCGTGCAGGAAAATCGACCCAGTTCTCGTTTCCTAGAATTTTCCGCTTTCGCAATACTAAAGTTTGACCAGCTGGGGATCGAGATCGCTTGAATTGGTTTTGATTATTTACAAACCAATTAAGGTTATCAGATAAGTGTTATTAGATAAGATTAATTATTGACTATTGCCAAGCTTTGGTGATCAGTAATATCAAATTTGGTAACAATCGGAAAATTCTGTCCATTAAATTGAAGTGGGAAATCCCTTAATTAACTCTTGTTTTCCCAGAATAGAAAAACTTATGGGACAGAATTGATAAACGGTCTTTCATCAGTTAAAATGAATATATACGACTGAGAGACATGGTTTTTTGGAAAAACTGAATATTTTTCCTATTGTTTCTTTACTATACATATATAAGATACATAACATCACCCTTTCATAAGCTGATGCACGTCTGAAACACCTTCTATATAACCCTACTCAAAAACCTTGAAGTAATCCAAAGGTCACGAACATTTTTATTACAATTGCCAAGTTCAATGGAAAATTGCTTTTTTAAATTAAGAATCTCTTTCAATCTAACCTCAAAATATAAATTGGCGAAAATCAATTTCCTTTCTTACAAAGAATTCACCTTCAAAGTAAATTAAATAAGGTAGGTATACATATTAACTATCACTATAAAGAACGAAATAAACTACTAGATATACGGTGAAAATCTGCGTACAGCGTAAAAATTCAATTGATTTCGACCCAACTCAATACAGGAATGGTAATGAAACCAATTGTATTCAAAATGGCCGCCGAATATAATACCAGTTACAATAAATGGAAAAAAATAATAGAAATGCAAATGTTACACACAGTTATGTAAACTTTATTAAAGGTTTTCAAATTATCTGAAAATTGTATGGGCTTGTTATCTTTAAAAAGAAGATAATAATCGCTGCTCGTATTGACAATGGTCATGCATTATGGAAAATAGTCGAACCATCATCTGCCTAGCCTTATCCCAACTATATTGGGGTCGGCTTCCAGTCAAACCGGATTCAGCTGAATACCAGTATTTTACGTTGAGCGGCTGCCTACCAGACCTCCACAACCCATTAACTGGGTAACACGGTACTCCTTGGCAAGACTGGTGTCAGATTATCGGGCTTCTGACTATCCGTAACGACTGCCAAAGATCTACAAATGACAGCCGGGACCAACGGCTTAACGTGCTTTCCGAGGCACGGAGGAGTCTCGGTATGTTAAGATGGTCACCCATCCACAGACCAACCTCGGCAAGCGTTGCTTAACCTTGAAGATCGACCCGAACAGCCCGAATCGTCGAACCAAGATACAAAAAATAATTTGCAATGGATTTTGTGCACACCTATAAATATTTATTACTATTGCCGCCCGCGGCTTCGTCTGCATGGAATCAGTGATTCTCTCTTTTATAAATTACTTGCTTTTGCCCGCGATTTCGTACGCGCATATTCCGTTTTTTCCCGTTCCCTTAGGAATTTTGGGAAATCCTCTCTTACAAAAAAAGATTTTTTTTTCATGTCGCTTCCATATACTCCGTAAAGGAGCACGATACATGAAAAAAAATGGTTTTTTTTTCTCTTCAGTATCGGAAGAATTTTATATGTATTGATAGCGTATGTGCTATTCTCATGTACAAGCTACATTATTGTTAAGTTTAATCAAAATCGAGTAGTTTTTGCATGAAACAGTAATAAACTTCCAACCACCCATCCTCGCAAATCTTCGTGTCTCATGTCAAATTCAGCTCTCAAAGTAAAATTCAGCAAAACACCCACAACATTTTCGAGTGATTGAATGACACAACAGTATCGTGTCATTCAGCCCCTCGAAAAGGATATGGGTGGATGTTTAGCTGAATTTCACTTCCAACTGAACCAAGGGTCAGTCTCATCTCGCTGTAATAAATCACTGCCGAGAAAACTGTAGGAGTTGCATATCGTGTCTGAAAAATTAATGAAAAAATCTGATACACTCAAACAGATATTTTTATCTGATAGATTCAAACATTCTGCATCAGACGGCAAAGGCAAACAACTTGTAACATAGTTAAACCATCGGAAAAAAACACAATGCTCGTACTTACAAACGCGAAAGTAACGAAAAGCACGAAAAGGCTGTCATTTGTAGATCTCTGGCAGGCTGTCATTTGTGAATCTGACGCTAGTCTTGCCAAGAACTATCGTGTTACTCAGTTAATGGGTTGTGGAGGTCTGGTAAGCAGCCGCTCCACGTAAAATATTGGGATACAGCTGAATCTGGATTGACTGGAAGCCGACCCCAATATAGGTGGGAAAAGGCTAGGCAGATGATCAATTATAAACGCGAAAGTAACTGTTTGTTTTACGTTACGTTTTTACGCCTAAGCTTCTGATTCTCAAATTCACATAAAATTAAAATATAACATTAGTACTAAATAAAGATTCAAGACGATGTTAACAGTAATTTTTTGATTTACAAAATCCTTGTTTTCTCTAAACTCACTTTAATTGAGTTACGGCATTTTAGCTTCCGAGGGTAGCATAGTTCATTAGCTTTTGCTTCCGAAAGAAAAAAAACACTGACGTTTCTAGACGAGACTTTAAAGATTACTCGAACCTTCTCTTTCAATGCCTAATTAGACTGAATTATTCTTGCTTGCATTGTAGGGTTGAAGATCTAAATTAGTCTAAGTGCCAAACTGTTTTTTTTGGGAATAAGTAATTTAGAACGTACTCTTTCACTAATTTATGGACTACGCCCACTCCCTTTTACCAATGGGTAGGCCCATTAGTAAAAGGGCGTTTATTTATCTCTGATTGTTATTGGTGTATGTGGTAATTGTTTAGATAAAATATAATAGGTATAATTGAAACACTTCTAGAGGTATGCGGTACAGAGAGTAAAGACCCGCAAACCTACACAGAAAAGCCCCCTTTTCAGTGTCCTCCGACCAGACGGTTGTTGTGTCTGGTGGGAAACCGCCCGATAGTTGATATTCGGACTGTTTTATATGTATGTTCAAATCGCACGGAGAACTTTGCTTGCGTGATGCAGGATTTCGTTGGCAGTTCGTCGTTGTCGGGATAGATAGTGTTGTTCTATTTTTGCTTTTTTTTTTTAGTGAGTGGCGTCTCGCAGTTCAACCTATAAGGTTGTCGACTGCTTACCCGGGCTTGCCTGTGGTGGTCTTAATATAATATTAAAGCCTCCAGCCAGGGCTTATAAAAACTTACAAACTAAACGACTACACGCTAAGGGCACCCCCTGTGGGGTACGGGCCTCGGCTTAGGGCGCCGCAGGGAGGAGGACAGCTAGGGACGGGCTGGATCGAACTAGATACCTTTTTGGTGCCGTAAAAATTACGCTTATTAGTGTTTCATGTGGCAGCAATGATGCCTCTACGCACTCTTTATTGTATACACACACGACAAATTACTAAAGAGGCTTATTAAAATGAGATAGAATAGAAGTATCGTTAGAAGGGATAAGATGCCATTTTTAGGAGTGGCATAAGTTCAAAGGGGCACCGTACTGAACTTCCAAAATTACGTCTCCGTAATTTCAGTTATTATAATGATGACAAAATTCCATAATTATGTCATCATGTCATGCGTATCACTTTTAAATTGATTCTCATCTTCAATCATTTTATTCAATAAAATTTTCATCAACACAAACAAAATTATTACCCTTTACAGTTACACCCAACAATTCCATTTCAAATTCAAAAAGCCAATACCGTCATTGAAACCGCAGAATAATAATTACTGAAACTGATACTGGAATTAAGGCTGACATAGACGGCGGGGCGTAAAGAAGACGGTTCAATTAGTGGTCCGAACGAGTGGTCCAATTAACCCCGCTCTCCCGCGAGTATAGCTAGCCACTCTATTAGCTTTTGATGTATTTGTTCTGTGGAACATTTTGGCTGTTGTAAAGGTCAGTAATCAAGCTTGTTTAAATTTAGGGTTAAGTTAAAGTTGAGTAAGGTGTCGGATTGTTTGTTTTTTGGTTGTCAATTTGGTAAGCGTGTTTTTGATTGGTAATTTTAGTTAGTAATTTGTTTTTAATTTCGTAACCTTTAGAGCAACCTGCTTGGGGAATTATCTTTTGCCCTAGTGCGAGTTTTTTTCAGTAAGTATTCGATCGCGTTAGGCACTTGTCTCACTGCCAAGGATCAGCGAGTAGCGAGTAAAGCTAGAAACTAGATACGAGTCGGTGAGTAGCGACTTTGTAGTTCCGATAGTTTTGTCGCTCGGCTATAAGCGAGTGCTCTTGTGCAACGGGCAATTACTCGCGCCCCTATTGCCGGCGTGCGGCGCATTATAGGTATAAATTACCGTTGGTTGGTCTCTCGGCATGAGTTCTGACTTCTGACCGCCAAGCGAGCATCGCTTAACGAACATCGCTGAGCGAGTATTATCTTAGATAGTTATTGTCGCTGAGACAAACTAGTCTTGCTGGCGGTGCGAACAGTCAACTATCGGCTATAAATGTATGTCTCTTTTACTCACACGGGATCTATATCTTTTGCCCGTTTCCTCAGCGAGAAAATAGTCGATAGCTTATCGCTTCCTCGTCGGCGGTGGGACAGGTGCCTTAACGTGAACGTCAATTTGCACGAGTACTAAAACAGAATCAATGCCATCATATAACAAAAAAGGACAACTTTTTTTTGAAAATGATTCGGGATATAAGCGACGTTTACGTTAACGCGATCGAGTACTTTAAAAATTATCACTAGGCCCGGTTCAAAAGTAACAGTACCTCGCAATTTTTCAAGCTCAGCTATTCAGTATATAATTTAATTAGGAATAGATGATTTTTTACACGATTGCTCCCGTAGTAAAAGTTTTGCATATTCATGAATATTGTCATTCCTTCAAAGATTGCCAATGAATGAAAAGTCAACTAGTATTCAGGCAACATTCCACATAGTAAACCTCCTTTTTTATTTAATATGGGTTTGCTCTTGACTCTAGTCTAGGTCATACATGACAGACAGTTATACATATGTATGCATACATATGTATATATATTTATATTTATTATTTATATTTATTTATAATATATCTATATAAGTATAGTATTCGGCAAATATTTTAGAAATTCGAAAATATATTTTCGAATTTTATTTGATTCTTTAGTTTAAGGCTTCACATATTTTTTTTGTCTTGTTCTTACACACTATTGTCTACATTTATTTTTCATTCCTCCTTTCGCAGGTCTGCTGGAAGATATTTCATTAGAAATATGCAGTTCCTTTGTACTCATAATTATAATGTTATTTATTACTATATTTCTGTGTCTACATGAATAATAAAATAAATAAGTTCATTTCACAAGAAACTTGTTAGTTTCGTGCAGATTTTAATTTGGGTTAGGTTTTAAGTCTAGACCACGTTTCCCTTCGGCCCAAACTTCAGTACGCCACGCAATTTACAAAGTACGAGTACATTCCCTCTAGCTCAGTGGGACCGGTTCAGTTGTACCACAGTTCGGGACGTAACTACATGCCAGTGAAGCAGCTGGGATTCGTCCCACGCTGCAAGTTTAGAGACTAGTCTAATAAGAGACCTGTTTTGTTTAGTAACAGTATTGTACTTTTTAGAGATTAAATAGGGGAAGACTAGAAATAGGTGTTTGATAGAAAAGTAGTTGCGTTTTCCAGAATATGGTGTTTTGTTTGTATAGATTTGGTGACTAGTCATATTTTTTATTTTTTTATTTTGTGTGGTTTTTAATTAGTAATAATTTTGGTTTACTAATTTCTTATATATTGAACATCGTAATATTATTATCCTTATGCTGGCATGTAATGTATTATGTAAATTTAATGTAGGTATTTAATTTAAGTTTGGTGTTTACTTTTTATTTTAATATTTTTGTTTTATGATGTTAATATTCGAATACAATGTACATATATTGAAACTGAATTTAAAAAAAAAAAAACTTTATTAGTGGTATATTTTTTAATTGCTGGGCAATCATCAAATGACTTCTTCCGCTCTGAGTCGAGCGGAAGGACGTGTTAGACTCTTAGACTAAAACCCATCTGTGTTCCTTCTAAAGTCCTTTGCGTTCCAGGGCCGCGGTGACTCTTTCGAACAAATTCCGCAACCCTGGCAGGCTCTGGCCCTAGCCGGCCTCGTCTCCTATGCTGACATCTCTTTGAGGCGCACGTGGGACACCTTTACGCCACCTTGGTAGATGTATAGAATAAAAAAAGCTCAATTTATAATGTATAAACTTTTTCAAACATAATATTACCTAAACATTTAATTCAGAATTTTTAAATTTACTTTCAAGGTAACCAAAATCCGAAGTTTTCGTTACACTCCTCTATTTACTTCTTAATTGTATCATTAGTTGGTAGTTTAAAAAAACAAAAAAAAAATGTCACCATTCTTTGCGTTTAGTTATATAACTCTTCAAATTCCACTAGACGCTATTGCAAGGTGATACTTAAAAAAGAAGCTCCATAAACTAATTTAGTCAGTCCCAAAGAACAGTTAGCATTACCTGAATTTTAATTTTCCTACACTACCTTATTTTACTCACACTTTAGTACGATAAAATTCAATATCTTTGCGACTTAGGTTGAACACGTCAGACACTGACTGTTCGTTGGCTAGAAACATTTTCACGGATAAAATACGCTACTACCGATATTGGTAAAATTTGGCAGACAAGCATCCTGTTACCAAGAAAACGACTTTCGTACCTGCTAACTTTTTATTCAGGTCAGTTGCGAATTCTAAAGTTAAACGTACTTATAAAATCACTTACTTAAGGATTTGTAGCACTTTAAGTTTATCGAATTGTTATGTAGCGCAAAAATCTACTATCTATATGCCTTTATCATCATCATTCCAGCCGAAAGCTGTAAAGGATTGACAACTGCCACTGGAATATCTCCTCAATCACAAACACAAGCCTCGCAACAGATCCTATCAGAATGCCAGCGCTGCTTTATTTTTTTTTTTTATATAGCAGCTAGATGTAAAAGAATAGCACCATCCCATCTCTTCCCGTGGGTGTTGTAAGAGGCAACTAAGGGACACACCAGAGAATGGGCAGCAGCATTCTCTGTACATTGCAACAGCTACACTGCGATCGCCAACCCGCCTGCCAAGCGTGGCGATTATGGCAAACCCTGCCTTTGGGGGAGGCCTATGTCCAGCAGTGGACGTCTTTTGGCTGATATAATGATGATGATGATGTAAATCCATAAGGTTTTTAAAGGATGGGATATCATCAAATGACTTCTTCCGCTCTGAGTGGAGCGGAAGGGCGTGTCAGACTCTTACTGACTAAAACCCATCCGTGTTCCTTTTTCCGTTCCAGGGCCGCGGTGACTCTTTCGAACAAATTTCGTAACCCTGGAAATCCATAAGTCTATGTTGTCTACAGTGTTCTCAAATCTAAATTATATAAAAAGGAAGATAAAAAGACAAAAATTACACTAGCGTCTGTACTCAGGTTCATGAAATATTCGTTAACATCTTTCACTCATTACTTCCATATCCGGGTTTTCCTTTTACCCGACTATGATAATCCTATTGATGTCCGAAACCTCAACAGAGTGCTGAAAAACCGAACCGTTTACCCGTGTAGGGACAACTCGGATATAAATGAGAGATTTTCCGGATGTAACTTCCAATCTGTAGGTGAGTTTTCGGTGATAATCCGGGTACAATTTTGATGGTTTGATGTTAAAAAGTGCTTACGTGACCCGGTTAACCGGATTGTATTTTGCTTTGACTGTTTTTATTTGATATGTTAAAATGATATCAGCTTAGGTGCGTGTAGAATCGAGTTTATTTAGGATTAAAATAAAAACGCGTGACACTTTGTTAAATCAATAGCATAAAAAGATTTGCTGTATGAATTTCGCCATTTTATTTTAATTAATCTGCTACGAGTCTCTGATCCTCATGAATAAAAACTACAGTAAATTCAGAATAGCATATAGTAAAATCTAATCTGAAATAATTAAACATTCAATTTAACGTAGCTTTAGAAAACAGCATCAGTTATTTAAAACATGACCATTAATCTTTTATGACCCGTGCAGCATACAAAATATTTCGATGCATCTTGAACTTAATTAAAATTCAATACACGCTTTACATTGCCATCACACAAAAAAGAAAAAAAAAACAGTTTGATAAATTGAAAATCGACCGCCATCTACAATTAAGTAGGTAGGGGAGAGCGGGGCTAAACGTGCCGCGGGGAAGTTGTTCCGATGTAATTTAACAATGTACCGGACGTTCCTGGTCAAACTAAGATAGTTGCCATCGGTGCACTGCCACGTTCCGTTTCATGACGAATTTACTTGATATGTTTATATTTGTTTTTCATAAAGCCTATTTCACAATCCAAATAACTTCCCCGCGGCACATTTAACCCCGCTCTCCCCTACTTCATTTAAATTGATGTCTCCCGATAGCTATTGGCGGTTGTTTATAGGTACTTTAAGGGTTTAAATAGGGCTATTAAGCCCTGACTTGATACCTAGTCTTTATCAATCAAGTCTAGATTGTTTCAATTGGGCAAACTTGAACATGCATTCTTAGGAATAGTTTGGTTCCTTGCAACCCGCATTGATACGCAACCCACCAAAGTACTCCTAAGAATGTAGATAGATAGATAAAACATTTATAAGAGAAAACACAACACGCAAAAGCACACTTACATAAAACATAATAGTAGAAAATACAAATAAGAAAAAACATTTAAAAAAAAGAAAGAAAAATGTCTGATCTAGTTGGACGTGGACGGTTTCAAACAAAAATTTAAGAATTTTCTTTTGAAAAGGAGACTGCCCCTAATATGACGTGCCACTGCACTGGCAGTCATTATGATTCCATTATGAAAAAGTGATAGCACTCTATGCATCTAGTATCCTTGAACTTGCTCCGTCTACCTATCACTCCGGAATCATGATAGTTTCAAAACTTCATAGTCCCTGGTATGTGAGATATTCTGTAAGAATTTCAATGAGATAATTAAGGTGTCATTGCAATGGCAGTCATCATGATTCCATTATGAAAAAGTGATATGCTTGAACTTGCTCCGTCTACCTATCTCCGGAATCATAAAACATATTGTCAAAACTTCATTGTCCCTGGTATATGAGATATCCTGTAGGGCAACACTGTAAGAATTTCAAGGAGATAATTGAGGTGAAGCGAGCTGTCAATCGCTAGCATGAATTGGAACGACGGCTCGCTTCCTGTCTTCTTCATCGTAAGATTATACGGTGAGATCGACCAGCTGCGGGGGCGATAACCAATTGCTGTCGGGTGATCCGCCTGCTGGTTTTCTCTAAGGCATAAAAATTGTGTGAAGGGTAGGTGTTGTTGTAATGAGAACCTGATGCCGAGAACCTGAAAATAATTAATCACGATTTTACTGAATTTTGCTGTTAATTCAACTCAAAACAACAATAGCAGCAAAAGCTGCATAGAAATCGTAATCAGCAAATCGTAACCCCAAATTCCGAGGCAATAAACCTCTAAAAATAAATGAACCTGCTAGAAACTAAGTCCAGACCAATTTTTCAAATACCTTCATTACTTCGAAGATTTGTCAACACAATGCAAGATTAACTACTAATTATAGTGATTAGGCCCTAGAAAGGGATTAGTAAGACAAAAGCTGATTGATTAGGGGAGCACAAAAAATCTACGAGTTTTTAGAAGCTGGCCGGAGTGGTCTTATCGGTTAATTAATTTTGCCTCTGATCTCAGAATAAGGGCCGGTGAACACCAACTGATTACGTCGTGGCCATCTGGTGATAAGTCTGGGAAAAAATAGTTTGTTTGATGTGAGTCAGAATAGTTATTTTTGTTTTTTCTAGGCAAGTAATTACCAAGATGCTTCATTGTCTGCGAGACCTAAATTAGGGAGTAAATTATTGGTTACAGCAATGGTAATTGAAGCACACAAACACACACAATAAAACACAGAAACACAAACAAACATTAAGCAACAAACATGCAAAACAAAGCAACAAGCAATGTTAAACATTTCACATCACCTTCGTTCATTCAATCACTCACATCCAGTTTCTTACAACACAGCCCAAACGGCTGGGTATAGGAAATAAAAAATCATCCGACACGAAAAAGGATTTATGTAACTTCACTCATAAAGTCATTTTGAATTGAAAATCGTCATTATTGTTAAACGATTTGGAAAACGGGTTCCTGTCCCTTTCAACCGATTTATTAGTGTTTCATATGGCCATAGCGACGGCCTCACGTCTTCCTACATTAGTCCTTTAATCTTAAACACAGTGTAACCTACACGTACACGCAACATCGTGTTTGTACACCGTAAGCACTGCCAAAACCTTGAAACACTGTTTGGCATAAACTCCTCACATCTCTGCCAATTTCTGCCGTAGTTTCTCACTACTTTGTATAACCAGACTGACCTACAGACCTTCTGATTTTATATTTCTCAAATGGAGTAAATCCGAAGTTAAAATTAAGCCAACCATTTGCAATCGGTCGGGTAATACCCAGACACAAGGTAATATTACCCTTAACACTTCTCCCGACAAGAATTTCGCACACAGGGTGCTCTTTAAGAAGAGCACCCTGTGTGCGAAGTTCTATAAAATAAAATTCTATTAAATTCCATGGGAACCGAATCCCATGCTCTGTCTAGAAATCATCTCACTGACGAGAACCCCAAAGATTACATCACAAATTCACACATAAGTCCAGAAGATACAAAATTCATTCGTTTCACTATCCACATAAACTACATGTCACGTCCAAAGTAAAAATGTGACATTAACACCGCTTTTATTCCGTAGCAATAAGGTCGGTTTGCAATCCGAGCGGATACTGACGTGCGGTTGTCCACCTAGAATCTGAAAGGGCAATCTGTCACCCACAGGGGCACTTAATAAATTCTCTACGAGAAACAAAAAACCCGATATGATCTACAAAGCATCGCCATATCTTTCTCAGTGGGGAGTTTAAGTTAGCGATTTTCGATGACGTATTTTTCATTAGGTTTACAACCTGTAACAGAATAAACTCAATACCTCTTAAGGGGTCATTGTCATCATTATGAACAATTTTCACTATGGGACCAACACTGAAATCGCGAAAACAAAATCGACTGCTCCATACATTTATGTGCGCATAACTCGACAAAATGTATTGAACAGCAGATTTTTTTGTCGATCGTTTTGTATATGTTCCAAAACATATTTTTTTCCTCTAGAAATGCTACAAAGGCAGCTATTAATTTGTTGAAATACCTTGGGTTCTTATTCGTCACGCACGACTTCAATAATAACACGTTAGGAGTTCATTCCATATTATTCTTTCCAGTTTAAATTTTATGTTGCGATTGAATATCTCTTGCTTCACGTTATAACTTTCAACTGTAATATTTAAACGACTAACCTCTAGCTTTGACGGATCTCAAAAGTCATAACTTTATAAAACTAAAATAACTTAATCCATAAAAGACAAACCGTGAACGTATCACCTCTAGTTGAATTTGAAGTCATATCTTTCAGTTTTCGTAGCTTCTCATAAAACCAACTCATTTCGTGGCCCCTCCGTTCACGTGGGTGGGTGAATATGACAAATGATAGCCAACATTACGATGGGAATTTTTATCTTTGACAGATATAGGTGATCCCCGGTGGGGCGAAACGTGACATTTTCGGATCAAAATATAAAAAGATACTTTTTCAATGCAAAAAAATAAAGCTGTCCGTAAAAAGAAAAGATCTTAAACTAATATTTTATGTGACATTTTATGTTAATAAATACGTGACCTGTTTGAATTTTACCTTGAGGTGAAAGTGATTGTTATTTTGTTTCTTATTGAGGTGTGCGAAAAGTAATTTTCAGTCAACAAAGTGTCAGTCATTTACACATCGCTGGGAAATTTCTTCAGGGAAATTAGGCAGCTGTTTGAAATTGTCATTGACTCTGGAGATAGAAAATTATAATTTTACGTGTGTCATTTCACTCCGGTTAGTTAAACTTGAATTCAGCTACTCTTTGTATTTTATTGAACAAATTAAATTGAATCCCCCGTCTCCCTTGTAATTTAATATTGTTCGTGCACTAAAGCGTCTAGCATCAATTCCATTTAAAAAACAAAAAGTACAATAAATGTTCAGATAATCCCATATACACTCACTGAATGCAAACTACCCACTTATTGTTAACCCCGCAATCAGTTCTACAGTTCAAAAAACCGCTTTTAAAAGCCTCGGAAAGCACGTTAAGCTGTTGGTCCCGGCTGTCATTTGTAGATCTTGGGCAGTCGTCACGGATAGTCAGAAGCCAGATAATCTGACACCAGTCTTGCCAAGGAGTACCGTGTTACCCAGTTAATGGGTTGTGGAGGTCTGGTAGGCAGCTGCTCCACGTAAAATACTGGTATTCAGATGAATCCGGTTTGACTGGAAGCCGACTCCAATATATTTGGGAAAAGGCTAGGCAGATGTGAATGCACTCATGAATGTTAACAATTTTTGCTAACAGCCAAGAAGTGGTACAAAAGATGTGGCTCCCCCGTCTTATTTTCGTTTATTGATCTGCCCGTGTTTGACCACTATCCCACCTTATGGTAAGCGATGATATGTTCGATAGGAATAGCGCTCTTACCTAGAAGCAACCTATTCGCTATTGACATAAAGACCTCAGGTTGTAGCTATCAGGAAACACAGTCTCAGGCACGGAATTCAACTCTTCAGCTGTTCGCATAAAACAAATTTTGTCGAGTGATGCATACTTCCGGTCGATGTGAAAACTCTTGGGGGTACTTAAATTTTCTAAACAGATTATTTTTGTTTATTTCTATCCATCCGACACTTAGAGCCTTTACGTACTGCACCCGATCCGAATCCGTAAAAATACGATTATAAAAAACTTGGACCGAATTCGAATATTGCTTACGCGCTAATACGATCTCTGATCCAAATTCAAGTTGTCCGATTTGAATCCGAGGTAATGCGAAAGCGTTTATACAAACAGTATTACGGCTACTTTGGTCTGTCAGTATTTCTTCCCAATTGGAGACTCACGAAAAAAATCGGATGAAGGTAGTCGGATCTAGTGCGTTAACTACCATACAAATAGCTCTGTGACTACTACGGAACGTATTTTCACGGATTCGAATCGTAAGGAGTGCGTATCCGCTCTAACAGTTGGTAGTAAATTACTCAACAATACAACCAACGTTATCAACACCTCCTGAAAGATGGCGAACGAATAAAAAATCACTCTGTATTATGTAAAACAAACATTTATGTATGTGAACATGATAGTATATTTTAATAACGTACAAAAATTGGGATTTCATTTTTCCGGTTATTTTTCCAGGAATCCATTCGCGTTATTTTTTAATAAAATTCACTTTGTGTTTATATTGCAGTCCAGTGATTTTTAGTAGCTGGGGGCCGTTTTTGTATGAAAAGTTTCCTCATTTGAAAATTCGTATGAAAATTCATTTAATCAAAATAAATATTTTACGTAGATTTTGATTGCCTGGTTTTTGAATGAAAAATAACATGGCGTGATAAAATATGTCGGTACTCAAATCTGCAAAAATCATTTTAAAAAGGTTTAATTCGATTTATGTATTAAATATATTCTGTATGGTATCGGACGTAAAAAAATAGAATCATCCCATCACTTCTTGTGAGTGTCGTACGAGGCGACTAAGGGACTCACAAGAGAATGGGTAGCATTATCTGTGCTTCTGTGCATTGTAACCTACCACAGTGTAGTCTTTTTAACCCAAAGGCTGACTGGTAGAGAATGCCTTGATGCATTAAGTCCGCCCATGTACCACTATTGTACATTAAGTTTTAAATAAATAAATAAATGTCTTTGTCTGGTAGCAAATGCTTATATTAAATTAAGCCGCCATAAAGTTTCAATAATATAAATAAATAAAATTAAAAAGCCTTTATTTTGCCATAGGCATGTACATTCGTATGAATAGTAATGAGTATGGATAATGTTAGTCCGTTAAACATGCCATCTGGACCCCTCTTCGGGTGAAGGCCTCCTCCAGAGATCGCCACTCGTTGCGATTTCTTGCAAGGTTGTACCAGTTACGTGTTCCGACGGTCTCTCGTCCTTCCACCTTGCCTTTGGCCTCCCTTCTGTACCCATGAGGTCCTCTCCACACAGTCTCGGTCTTCGTCCACCTGTTGTTAGTGTAGCGTGCCACGTGACCCGCCCACCTTCATTTCAGACACCAAGTTTCAATAATAGTAATAATGAATTATAATGAGATCAGTTTATTAAAATATTTTTAGCGCACACATCATACGCATTTCATTAAGTGTAGTTGTAATGAAAGTTTTTTAGAATCATTTCAAACTCACAAAATAATAGAATCAAAGAAAATACCCAACATTCTCTTTGTGAGTTTAATACCTTAGTCTATTTAGCAACGCAGATCTTAGCGATACAAAGATGTTTTGAATTTACGCAGAAAGCTAAGTATGAAAATCTAAATATTTGGAATAATTTCTGCGTTAGGTCGAGATAAAGATAAATGTGAAATATTAAAATTTTGGCTTATTATGAGGTCACTTACCTTATGAAATCATTTTATTAAATTGTTCTATCATTCTAAGAACTTTGACTTAAAATAGAATTTCAAATAAAAAACAAAACCGGTATTTTTATTTTGCGAGCACTTCTCCTGGTTTCTTTATTTATTACTAGCGGACGTCACGCGGTTTTACTTGACTTTTCACCCACGTAGTTCCCGTTCCAGTGGCTGATAATGTAGCTTTCCAATGGTGAAAGAATTTTTGAAATCGGCACAGTAGTTTTTGAGTTTATTCATTACAAACATACACACACACACACAAAAATACAAATTTTTCCTCTTTATAATATTAGTGTAGACTAGTTGCCGCCCGCGTGACTGTCGAAAATTATCCCAATGGAACATACGGGACAAAAACTATCCTATGTCCTTTCCCGTGACTCAAACAATCTCTATACTAAATTTCATCTAAATCGGTCCAGCCATTTTTGCGTGAAGAAGTAACAAACATACAAACTTTCGCCTTTATAATATTAGTGTGATGTGATGTGATAAGTGTGATTATTGATAGACTATCGTTTGACGACAATCTCACCTGATGAAAGTGATGATGTGGTCACGGAATAAACTTTTACACGCACCTACCAAAATGTCAAAGCATCCTATGAGTTAATCTGTGGGCCCATTACACCCAAACGAGTTATGCATGCTAACTTCTTAAGTGACAGACGTCGTCACAACTTTTTATTCGAGTTTTTATGTAAAAGCTAAAATTTTGCTACCAGAACAGCAGCTAATGGTTCGTTGTGGAGTGGCAGCCGCATCCGGAAGATGTAGCTTTGGAGTGTTTCCCGTATGATGGACCGGTAACCTTTTGGTGGCTGCGAAAGTGCCCAAGTTGTAGATAAGCATAGCACCTGTCTGTATGGCGACGAATTAGTCGTAGAATCGACGACGGTGAAAAATGGCGGCAGAAAGTCCGCCAGTAAGTAAGACTGAGAGCTGCTACACCTCGAAGGGTTTAGTCTCTCAGTGGTGATAGTCCTCAAAATCAAATTCTTTCTTTCGGCTGAAATGTTGACGATGACGATGGTGAGGTAAGGCTTTTGTCCAGGTTAATGATAAAAGTGACTCTACATTCACCCATTTCACCAAATTTCACTTCCATCTTTCGAGAATAATTCATACCCACAAACACGACGTCACAAAAAACACGTACAGTCGTACACAACAGTCGATCATACGTAAATACGATTAATATTGTGCGCGTCTGTAGCTGCCGGAATTACTATATTTCATCGCGACGAACACCTGGGCTCGGTAAACTGTGCTGTGTACATATCGACTGAACGTGTTTTCCTGTGTTTTTTAGTATGAAGGATTTGGGTGTTTTCTGCTTACTGTCACTCAGTGTTGGAGGAAAAGAGAGGTATTGAAAGATGAATTTTAGTAATTGTTATTATTTAAGTGGTACAATGAAATCGCTTGTGTAGTACACATATTGTAATTAAAGAACCAAAAATCTCAAAAAAACCTTTTAACTTTTTTGAAATAAGTTTCTTTCCACAATTTTAAGGTCTACTCTCGACCATTTTATTTCTCTTTAAATTACTCTTCACTTTCAACAGGACCAAAATGTGCGGAGGATGTTGCGGTGGCTGCTGCGGTGGATGCTGCTGCCCTTGCATCACGATTTACACATGTTGTACGTAGATTTGCTAGTGTCACATAGATGCGCCTCTTGGCGGAGACGAACCAAGGCGTCTCGGTCGAAGATGGGGCACCGACGCCTTCGATGTTTGTGTTTTCAAAGTATGCACTCCCGTGACGTTTTGTGAAAATAAACGACTATAAATAAGTGTAAAAAAAACCAATTGCTTCCGTTTGAACCAAAGCATACATAGCAAATAATAATACAATTTGCTTGAAAGCGTATGGCTAGCCAACATTCTAAAATTAAAAACTATACAGCGTGATATAAAATCATCACACTTACTATGCCCAATGAGGCATAGTAAGTGTGATGATTTTTGTTTGCGAGACCCCGGATCGAATCCATGTTAGATTAGTTCATTATCATTCATAGCAGAGCTGGTCAACTGCTGGGCATTGCCATCCTTCCTTGCATTAACATTGGGCCTATATGAAAACAGTGGTTTCTTACTTGTTGAAATTAATCGCGATCACAGAACTTGTTTAGAGTTGGTCAGGACAGAAATAGATACCATTATTGTCGGCAGTGGGTGCAGAGGCACAAGATTTTTACCTATGATATTGCCATTCTATTAAATTTGAATTTAAACTTCGAAACTTTATACTAAAGCCATGCCATTTTATTTTCAAAGTCACTTATTTTTGTTGGTTTTATTTTTAGTGTAAGAAATAGGACAATTAACAGATATAAGATTTAAAGCGTGATACTTTACGGATACCTAAAATTTAGTATTTTATTTTATTTATTCATTTACACTGACAATTATTTTTACAGGCAGAACCCAAGGTAATAAAAGTAAGCTGAATTATTCCAAGTGCTGCTAGTCCTAGCTTATAAATAGGTATATGTCTTTGTTTTTTTCTAGTTGCACAAACTACTTTTTATAATAATAGACATAAATATAAAACTTCACAGAAATCAACTATGACATATATTTTTCTTGTTTTTCCCGTGCAAGTCCCAAATAAACATTTTTCTTCTTCATCTTAATATAATTTACTTACCGAGCAAAATCATGTCATCCCATGCCACGATACTAGAAAGTGATTTAGCTCTCAAAATATGCATATCTCGTCGCAGTGCAGTACCATAGAATAGCAGTATCTACTGCGGTAGTGTTGTACTACCAGAACATCGTACTCGCTTTAATTTACTACGAATGCGTTAGACGTGAGTTATTCTTTATGGCTGGTAGATTGTTGTAAAAAAACGTTTGGGTATTGTGTAAAAAGAACATTCAAATTCAGGATCCATGGTCCAAGGAAATTCAGATTCGGTTGAATTAAAAAAAAAGTTTAATAGTTTAGTTTCTTTTTTTTAAATATAGCAGCACATGCTGAGGTAAAAGACTTGTCCGGGGGGGTTATATTTATAGATATTTAACATACGTTTCTAATCGCTATAAATATGTCGGCGATAAGTAACTCTGAAATTGTCTTTCCTCTCTGATTTTAAGTTAAAGTGGACAATTCTTGCCCTTGTTTAGTTTTAATTGGTACAGTCAATCGCACAGCAGTACTAACTTGTTTTTTTTTTTTTTTTGTATTGACTTGATACTCTCATAACAATGTTTTATAATGAGTGTATTGCAACATGTGATTAACTAGTGACTTCGACAGTTGTATGATTTTATTCTATCTTGAGCAACCGGCAGCAAGTTCGTCATGCTCCCTTAGATTTTACTGCTTGCGGTAGCGTCGGGGGTCGGGTTACCTCTTTCCCTCAAATATGGCGAGGGGGGTAATGGCTGATCTTTGCGTTATGCTCGTGAACGGGTGCTGCTTGTGGTGAAAGGTCGTCTTGTTAGCCATGGATTTTACTATTGTTATAACGATTATATGCTTAATGTTTAATTTTGATGGCCCTGGTTTATCACTTGTGGCGTCGAGTCACAGATCTTTTTATTAAATTCTACCCTCTGTACGTGTAAGCGGGCACACCCTTCATGTCTGGAGGCTTATTTAGTTTGATTTGATATTGTTTTTATGCTTGAGTTTGTCTGTTTATGCTGGCATAATGGAGTGTGCTAGCTTACAAGTAGCGAATTATTAAGTTTTATGTTTTTACGTGTTACCTTTGTTGTATTGTTTTCTTTGTAAGAATACTGACTACTTACATATCTTTGTATAAGTGATAGTTCTTATAACTCAACAGACAGATGTGTTGCTGGGGAGTTTGTTGCGCCACTTCTTCTTCCCAGCTAAAACACTAGGAAGTGGTGACGGGCGGGCGTTTTGGGGGACTGTCTTTATGTAGAACTTTGACGTTCAAAAAGTGCTGGCACTCAGCCTAATTTGAATAAATGACTTTTGAATTTTGAATTTTGAATTTAACACTATGACCAGGTGAAACGGTATGAGGCCAGCTAAACATAGGATTGCAGTTAAAAAAAAAATGTTGGTTTGCTTTATTATGAGACAAGTGTTCGACTCTGTTAACGTCCAGCGGCGAGAATGATATTTATTCCTTATCACGGAAATAAGTAATAAATATCATACGAAGAACTTAATCTCGCTTGTGGAAGGTCAAGAACTAATTTGAATTAATCAGTACCTTTTCATATTGCATAGAACTACAAAAATATTGCCACCGATAGTCCAAGGAAAGTGGATTAAACAAAAAATCGATACAAATCGTTAAGACGAAGTTAACAGTTTCCGATAAACAAACATACATAATAATATGTATGTGGATACATTGGTTTCGCCAAACTTCCTTACTCAGTTAAAGATGTACGGAAAGTATAACGGGAAACAGCACAAAATGGCTGTACCCTTTTAAATGTATTGGGGTATTCAAACCGATAGCCCTTTAGGTGTATGAGGAAGTATCCGCAGCATCGTAACATTTGAGCCTAAACGTATAAAAATGAATGGATTATTACTGCTACGAAATTGTGCTACGCACTTTGCTACGGCGTAGCACTGTGCTACGAACGATCTACGCTTTTGTAGCGATTTAAAAAGCTGCTGTATGATTTGTCAAACGTTAACACCAATCTGTAAATGAACGATAGATTGGTGTTAACGTTTGATTAATCATACAGAAGTTCCAATCTCAAAATAAATGTTTTTTTTTTAAAAGACAAGTAATTTTTTGTTTCTTACCTCATAACTCCGTCATTTATAAACCGATTTGAAAAACAAAAACATGTTTCGATTAGTCCCATACAAATTTTGTCAAATTTAGTTTGATTTTTAAATCAAAATAGTTGGGTAATATAGAAAATATGTCATCCGAGTAAACGAATTTACGTATTTTGCTTTCCTGTGACTTTCCAGTAGCTGTTAGGTAGGGGTACCACTAAAAAGTGAAAAACAATAAACTTTTTTTACAAAACATTACAACTGACTTCCGAAGAAATAAAAACACTACAAAGTATAAGTTACCTTTAATTTCGGAAGTCGGTGTTAAATTAGGAACAAATAATCAAAAGACCGACTTTCAAAATTGTATTTATTTGGAAGTCGGTTGTATTTTTTTGTAAAAAAGTTTATTTGCTGTATATTTGTAATGGCGCTCTATAAAATGCTCGCTTTTTCTGAAAATGTTTTTTATTATTGCCATATATTTTCGACAGCGGATATTAGATGGACTGCGGTACTAGTTGATAGATCTATGACTATAAGACCAAACTATGTACTAAAAAATACATAAAACCAAAATAAATAGTGTGAGGGTCAACAAAATACTCAAAGCATATACAAATGTCTCCCTAAAATGACCATTGTGGTTTTTTCTTCGTATAAAAGTACCCACACAACGATTATGACGTCATTACACAGGATATTAGGGTCTTGACACATCAAAGTCAGCTGAAAAGGAATCACCAACATAAATTTTTAGTGACCTATAAATTGGGGTATTCTAGTTAGGGGCGCTGCACACTTAAGCGGGCCGGCACAATCGGTTTGGCAGTGTTTGTTGAACAAAAAGGCGGTCCCGAATTAATTACTACACAAATGTTGTATTATATTCGCCCAGTGCCAATCGGTTAGTCCGTTAACTACCAACAGGACGTCTTCCCACACTCTTAGCACTACTGAACTAATATTGATCGCCAAAACCTGACTGGCATAGTCGGGTGGCCGTTTTCCCAAACGTTCATCTAAATACAACGTGTAACAGAATTAACGCAATAAAAACGCGAAAAAAAACATTTGTTCAGTGCATTTTGTCGTGTTATGTCACTGTATGGGACAGTCAATTTGTTTTTTGAGAATTTATTTTCATAATAAAAGTTGTTCATAATTATGAATACAATGAGGTATTGCCTAAATTCTGCTTTACGTTTTATATTCGATTTTGCCACCAGGCTGTGCCGATCAATGCGGACCCGCTTAAGTGTGTATCGCCCCTAACGTGAAGTAGATTCAGGGTTCCGCGGTCTGGAAACATTCAGCGGAGTTATTTGAGAGTATGATATGGTATTTGGTATTGAGGGCAACGTGCGTGGGTTTGGTGTTAAAGAAGATGTGAAATACTGGGGTAATAAGTTTGTGGGTTATTGGATAATGTAAACGGTATATTTATTTATTACTATTTACGATCGATAAATAAACTCAAAACATACAATTGTAAAAACAACTGCACGTGCAAATTCGTTGGAATATTATTAAGGGGCTTTAATACAAATGCTGAATTAAGGGCTCATAATAATCAAGTTAGACGAACCGTTTTTAATATGCACTCTTGAATAATTTTAATTTATTTTATTTATTTATTAACACTTTACGCACACAAATGCACAGAGGCGGACTTAAGGACTTAATGCCACCAGTCAACCTTTGGGTGATGCAGATAATGGTGGTAGGTGCAATATGGTCTGCCAGGGTTGCGGAATTTGTTCGAAAGAGTCGCCGCGGCTCTGGAACGCAAAGGGCTTTAGAAGGAACACGGATGGGTTTTAGTTAGTAAGAGTCTGACACGCCCTTCCACTCCACCCAGAGCGGAAGAAGTCAGTTTGATGATTTCCCATCCTAAAAAAAAAAAGGTGCAATATGGTGAATAAAAAGTGTATTAATATAATTAATTAAGAATATTGTTTATATTAATATTAATATAAATAATATTGTTGAACTTCTTTTTGCAAAGTTTTTATTGCTTTTCCCTTTAAAAGACCACTTTGAAATATTTTTGAAACTTAATGTTGCACAAAATGAAAAAAAACTTCTATCTTTCTTTCTGCAGTATCAGATATAGGGCACTAGAAAACGAAAGCGTTAAAGTTTAAAACCGTTCCATTTTCTCCAGAAACATTCATTTCAGTAACATTCACGCTTAACCCATGTTTTATACGTCTCATGGGCTGAAGCCATAACATTCAACGGGGCCGTTAGTAATGTGTACCAAATATATATTTATTTTATATCAACATAAATCATGGCAACGCTTGAAAGAGGACGATATATGACAATGTATGTCTGAATGCAAATGACGACACGCAAAGGTTGTGTGGCAGACATTTTGTTTCTTTTGTATTTGTAACTTCTGTTGATAATGTGGTATGTTTTTTTATCAGCGATATTGTGGTGCAGGTGTTGGGGTAGACTATTGAAGAAACAATGGATAGATTGTGTAATAGATGAAAATATATGCTTAGAATAGAAGTCACCATTGAAATGATGGTGAATAGAGATGACCTGGGGCTCTAGAGTCTTAGAGGAGCCACTCTGTCTAGAGCTTAGACAAAGAGTCGTTCAGCGAATGCGTTTGTCGAAATGCTAAAATACAACAGCCGGTCGATTCTATAAACATGTCGAAGTGAAGGCTTGGGTGAAGTGATCAAGAGGTGAGCTGTCAATCCACATAATCAAGATGGAATGACAGCTTACTCCGTGACCACGTGACATCTTGATTGTATGGATTGACAGCTCATCTTGTGATCACTTCACCCAAGCCTTCACTTCGACATGTTTACAGAACGACCGGCTGAATCGACCGGCTGATCAAACAGGTGACATTTAGGTGGCGCTGGTTAATTCAATTCCCATATATTTTGACGTTTTAACAATCGCCTTCGCTACGAGACCGCTGACAGAATGTCAATTGTCTTGTGCTGGCTCAGGCTGCTTCGTCTCCAAATAAATTGGGATAAAGAGTTACAGAATTATAGTATGGGGAGGTAGGATATGGCTGTTAGCCATTGGCGCTGCGCATAATTTGCTTGATACGCGAGAGCGTAAGTTCAAATCCGCATTCATTTAGAATTCAAAGAAATCCAATCCGCAGAAACCATTCCAGTAGGTTGCAAAAGAACGAGTTCCAAAAGTATTATAAATAAGTTCCAAGAACGGGTATTTTTTTAACAGTAACGTTTTAGTCCAGTTGAACACATTCAAAGTGGTCGCCAATCGACCGTTAACAGTTTCTATTTTTCCGCTGAAAATATTCGTATAAAGTGTACGTTCGATAGTAATTTTGCATGTTTGTGGACGACTAGAAAGTTTTTTATCGTGTTGTAACTTGTTGTAGGTATTTATTTCGTTTGCCATCACTAGCACGCGTTCGTTTTAGAGACCCTCTTTGTATACTCTGTGTGTATTCACAAGTAACACAAAAAAAACAAATCGATTGTCCTTTGTTTAAAAATATAAAGAAGTTTTATTAGTCTGAATCGTGTTTGAACCTAAATTGGGTTTTATCATTTGGCCAACTGGCCATTCAAATTGTGCTGAAAGATATAAACATTCTATTTTATTTTAAAAAATCATAACAACAATTATCATGCGCATGGTTAATTAGATAAATAGACATTTCGCTTTATTTGAAAAATTAATAAGTTTGACAAGTAACTATTGTTTATTTTACTTTAAAAAATAAAATACATGAAATCACCATTGTTATTTTACATCCTTTTGATGTAAAGGGTTACGTTAAAAGTCCAAAAAATCAACTCACATAAAAGAAAAAACAGTTGTTCCGTATATATTTACTTACATAACTCCGCAAAATGTAGGGAACAACTGTTTTTTTTAAACGATTTGATTTTTGTATTAATCGTGTCTTTTATTTATATCAAACTGGTGGCCTTGGCGAACTTCGAATCGCCTCAGAATAATTGTATGCGTATTTTGTTTTTGTCCCATATCAGAAATGCCGTTGTATTCGAAAATGATTTATGTACATTTTTTTTTCTTTAATTTTTCCCATGTTTTAATAGTTATTCTGCTATTCGGGGCAAATACAAATCCAACAAACCATAGATTACCAAAATCGGTCCAGCCATTCTTAAGTTATCAATGGTATAACAAACACACACATCACAGTTAGGTTTGGCTAAAATGAATGCTTCATGGCATTTAAGCCAAACCTAACTAGATGCAGCAAAAATGTCGTACTCCTTTATAGTAGTTAAGAAATAAGTCTATTTTTTTCTATTTTTCTATTAATTTGATGTGACAACGTCTAATAAATCGATGAACGCCGGCTGCACGCACGAAAAAGGATGACTCATCATCATTGTAACGTTACGATCGGAGCGAGAGCGCTGCACGAATTAATTTTATTCATAAAAGTATGCAATCATTTCATCAATGTTTTGTTATGATGTTGTCACGTTTACCTATCGTCTGTAAACCGACTTTACAGGCAACCAATTTGTTTTTGTAGCAGTACGATGGGATTGACGTCGCAATCACATAAGTGTACAAAAATCCTTTAAATAAATAAAGATTAAGAAAACTAGACCGACTTTGTTTTATGTACATATATAGATACAAGGATTGAAAAAATAATGGCTGGTAATCCTATTACGCAAAACACCACAACAAACTCGTCTTTTATTCCACAAACAAAACAGTTAACTAAACTAATAAGCAATACAAGTCAATTATAAGTTCGCGCTTTGTCTTCAGGTGGGTAAGCACGTATAATGGAGGCTGAACAAAAGATAAATGGAGCGGAGATATCGCCTCGGAAGTAATTTGTTAGATGCCAGTTGCACGCGACCTTGAATGGAATTCTCCATACACATCTCAATGAAGTATAGCTAGGAGTAGGTATGTACTGTTTTGGTAATCCTTTATAAATTTGTTTTACAATTTTTATATACTAGCAAGTTTTTGTATGTATTACCGGATGTTTTCTTTGACTGCATTGCTATTCTATAAACCTGTATTTTTCAATCTTTCCCTTTTTTTTAGTGTTCCGTACCTCAGTCGGCAAAAACAGAACCCTTATAGGATCACTTTGTTGTCCGTCTGTCTGTCTGTCAAGACCTTTTTTCTCAGGAACGCGTAAAGGAATCAAACTGGAATTAACTCCAAGTATTCAGAACAGCTACCTCTTGGAGCAGTGAAAATTCTTCACTCAAACTTCAAAGTCAACGCAATCTAAAGATAAGGCCGTTTAAGCTCCGTTTATGGTGCATTATTTGACGCTCGCAAGGGAATCAAAACCTATAGGGTACTTCACGTTGACCCACAGTCCTGAATTTTTCCAAGAATATTGATTTTACAGAATAAGTACATGAAAAAGTCCAAAAATATGGAATTTTTAAATTTACAAAAAAAAAAATGCGAATAAAAACTTGTATTTTTGGTTGAAGAAATGAACGTGACGTACATTGATGTATCCGTAGGTAATGTATACTCGATAAAAATCAAGACTCGATCGAAACCCTGGGTGCGCGAGTCTAACTCGCACTTTATCCTCAAATAAAATATTTAAGGATAAATTTAGATGACTATGGCGCTAGTGTGCTGTAATTGTTTTGTAGTCTGTGGTTGTGGTGTGGTTTTATTATGATTGCTCTGTAAAACTTCCTCATTCTAGTATTTGCACTATGAAAATATAACTTGATCGTTTTCTGTCAAACTACGCTACCAAAAAAAACTCACTAATAACCTTAGCTTTAGGTGGGATGATAGTTCTCTTTTAGCATGCTTCACTAAAGTTTTAACAGTGAGGTTTTAGCAGTGAGGTTTTAACATATAAACTACATGGTTCTCATAAAACGCATTGTGAATGTGAGGACTATGTTGATCGCCCGCCATATTAGGGTTTCGTTTGAGTTTGGTAGTTTGAGTTATTTATGCGGCCTACCCAAATGTCCTTACTGTGGTATTGTTTTTTTAGTTGTTATTTTAGTACAGATTGTATGGACTTTAAAAGAGACTTTGACCTCTGAATTTGTTTCGGTGTTTCTTCTCAGGGTAGTCAGCTAGGAAACACCAGCCTCATCCAGCATAAAATGACCAAAAAGATTAACGTGTAAAAGTGTTATGTTTAACCTACTTGCAAAATAAATATCATTTATCATTTAAACCAGCGCTGCTTTTGTACTTTTCTGTTACATAAATGAAGTAGATTGTCTGTTGCAACTACGTGTTATCAGAACTAATAACAAGCAGTTTTCTATTATTTTCGTCTTCGTCTTTTTATCTTTCTTGCACTCTGGAACGACAACTTCAATATTGTTGTCAATGAAAAAAGTGTAACGCAGTTATCCTTGCGCTCCTTGAACGAGTTCTTGGCTATATAACTACTACGAGATAAATCGATCCAGGATCGTGCTTTGAATAAAATTCTTGAGATATCGAGAACATTGTTGTGTTGAAATGCATTTGAGGGCTTCGACCTCAGTCAATTAATATATATATAATATAAAACTCTTGCGTAGGTAACTGACTGAGTGACTGACAGAGAACGTACACCCGAAACTACTGGTAGCTTAAATTTGGCATGTAGCCTCCCTAAACTCCGTAGTCGGGATTTCCCGAAATTTCTACGGGAACAGAAAAAATGGGATATGCGCGTACGACGTCGCGGGCAAAAGTTAGTTAGAATATAATTTCACTAACTTTTTCCCGTCAAGTTGCAGCTTTCTACGACCAGGAATTTCGGCTGTGCGTTGTCTGTTACTTTGTAACGGCAGAGTTTTATATAAATTTTGATATTCAAAAGCGAAAGGTGGCCATTCACTGATTAATCACGAAATCCCATCTCAATTCCATAGTTTCCAATATATCTGTGTCTTATTGAGAAAAAATGGTTTACACTTTCACGCGATATTTCACAATCTTACGGCGTTTGCAAGTTTCCAGTGACATACATTTCTGCTGGTGATTTATAGATAAAATTTAAAATTATTCTCAGTTTTAATATCACCTGATCATCTTAATGTCCTCTAACAGCCTAAAGTGATTTGATAAAAGCCTCAAGCATGTCGCCACCTCACATCGCTTAAACACAGAAACTCGATCCCCTTTTAAGCAATAGGTATATGTAGATTATCTTTTTATATATTTATAAAACGCGAGTTCTGTTTGATGCGAGAACGACACCATCGGAGTGTGAAACTCGGGTATCGTCGGAAAATTGTCTTACAATTGAATTCAGCTCGCGAGCCGGTTTGCGTCAAGCCACTAAACAATTTGAAACAGAAGAGTTATACTCGTACCGCACATGACTTGGAGCTTTTTTTCTGCGTGTGTTTCTGATACTAAAGTAAGTGTAAAAGGGTGGACACCAAACGAAAACAGTTTTAAGGATAGAAATAAAAAAAGTTTGGCATTCTTTCCTTATACTGGAAAGTGATTTTCACTACTATTCCTTTAGCCTTGCTTGTGTATAAAAGAGAAAGAGTGACTGAGTTCGTCGTTCACGCCCAACGACTCCACCACTCTCCTCCACGAGAGTCGAAAAAAGACCAGCACTCTTCGCAAACCACGACCGCCATCCTTCCGCCCTCGCCGTCGAGGCCCGCCACGACGTTCTCGTCAATATCCGCCCCGACCCTTGCTCGAACCAGCCCGCGCCGCTGTGCCTGTAGTTTTATCGATATTCGATCCAGTCTGTCCCAAGCTGTCCTCCCCCCAGCGACGCCCTAAGCCAAGGCCACCCCACAGGGCATGCCCTTAGCGTGTAGTCGCTTAGTTTGTTAGTTTTAATAAGCCCTGGCTGGAAGCTTTAATAAAGGCCACCACAGGCAAGCCCGGTTAAGCAGTCAATGACCTCATAGGTTAAACTGCGAGATGCCACTAAAAAAAAACATTGTTCAGTAGGTATCGTTGCTTATTTCGGAACACTCTGCCTTTTTTTTACAAAAACGTAACGTTTAATGTTTTTTGTTCGAAAAAGAAAAACGTTGCCAATTGATACGATATGTTTTTATTTATTTATTTGTACTTAAAAATTCAGATGGTGTAATTGATACTTCTAATAAAAAGATTTTCTGTCCTTTATTATCTGTGGTAAAAACGACATGAACCGTTGTCCGCTTAGCAGTAAAATGCGTGACGATTTAAATGTGGAGCCATTTCATGACATTTTAATTGAAAACCTCTGTTTTATTTCTGGTAAACCAGAATTTAAACGTTTCTGAGTGTTTCGAGTGTGAATATCAATTGAGGATAATGGCAAGATTCAAATATAAATAGTTTCTTGAAATATTATTTTATGAGCCATAATAAAACTGAATTTAAACTTGTCTGTGGATACTAGATAGTAAAGATAAAAAGAAAGGGTTTATTACGATAGGTATGTACGAGTAATTATTTCGACTCCCGATAATACCTTGAAGTGAATATTTAGTTGTAGTCTCGTAAACAAGTCCCAGCATTATGCTGAGCGATGGCCGCTTTGCCTTAATGTAATGAATATCTTCCCAAGTTGCATAACTTTTGTAATTTTGTTTATTTAGTTTTTTGGAATACGTCATACTTCATCATCATCATATCAGCCGAAAGTCCACTGCTGCACATAGAAATCCCCCAGCTGTCGCCCAAACAACCGGTCCTGTGCGTCTCGCATCCATCGGCTATCCGCGACCCTCACCAGGTCATCGATCCACCTTGTGGGAGGTCTTCCAACTTTTCGGCCCCATCGACCATCTGCTCAGCGAGCAATGCGTCATGCGTCATGCAAATAAACTCTTTTTCTTTCTTTTCTTTCTAGTCATTTTCAATAAGGAACAATATTCAATCTGAGAAGCAGTAAATAATGTATACTACACATTTCTCAACTACCTTCTGCTTTAAGCTTTGTTAAACTAATGGTAAAGAACCGTATGTGACCCGTATATGTATATAATCACTTCAGTGTTTATCTATCTGTCTGTATGTCAGTCTGTGAATACCTTTTTTTTCAATACCTCGTGGTGGTATCAACTTCAAATGTAGGTAATGTGTACTCGAAATAATTGAGACTTGATTGTCGCTATGGATGAACTTGACGAGTTTGTACAGACTCACACTGTCCGGTTTTTAGGGTTCGTAGTCAACAAGGAACCCTTATAGTATCGCCATGTCCGTCTGCGGTTTAGTTCAGAGACGCTTGGCGCTAGAAAGTTGAAATTTGGTATGGGTATACATATAAATCACCACGACAAAGTGGTAAAATAAAATATTGGTAAATATTGAAATACAATTTTTTAGGGTGGCCCCACTATATGTTAAGTGGCGATGATTTATTTGTTATCGTCTACCCCATGGTGTGGGGTGTCGTTGAATATGTCGGTTGGTAGGTAAAAATATTGAGGGTTTGCGAAAAACCATTTTTTCCATCCAAGGATCCGTTTGCGAAATATTAAGCTTTAAAGTGCAAATTTTTGTTAAAGTCAAGTGTGTGTCCCCTCTGCCAGCTAAACAGTTGTTTTTGGAGACGAAAAATTCATAGTAATGGCATATAAAACGAATTGAGAAGGAAAACTAGCGAAGTAGCCTTTACAAGTTAACGAGTAATAGTCGACCCACTTAAAAAATGGAACTGGGTAAGTAAAAAATTCCTAACAATTCCATAGAAAATGACTTAAACCAAGTGCATTTGTAATTTTGTAATCTAATAATAGTTAAGTATATTTTTCTGACATGGTTTAGGAGACGGGTAATACGGAACCCAACACTGTGCCTGGTTCGATACGCACATTTTATTTAATTTCTCTCGATGTTGCTTTTTGAATAGTCGACCAACCTCTAAAAATAGAACATCTTCATTATCTGCCACCATCCATCAACCACAAGCAACAACCGAAAATAGAGCAAGACTCATTACTTCAAAATTGGCGCAGAACAATCAATCAATTCTCAATTCTATCGCCTCACAATAAACTTGAAGATCGATTGCTGTGTGGTGCTGAACAAAAAGCACATACCTAGATCATCGCCGCCCTATATCTTACATTAGTGGTAAACGATCTGAGTACGACATTATGCCACTTCAATAGAGCTGGGAATTCGCGTGAGGCACGCTAAAGGTTTCATGTCGAGGAGGATATATGGGACTTGGCTTTGTGCGGGCTTGCTATGGGGATATGGAGAACACAATACATGATGTCCTTTTTTTTGAGGATATCTTCCTCGAATTTAAAGTCTCAAATAAGTTTGAGCTACACGATAACTGGCAAATTCATGCACTACCTGGACAGGTCCACTCAAATCTGTGTTTCATCAAAAGACCACTTCAGACTACATGGTTCTCATATGATTTGACCAGGACGATTGTATGGATTTTAAAAGAGACTGAGTTTGTGTCGGTGTTTCTTCTCAGGGTAGTCGGCTAGGAAACACCAGCCTCATCTAGTTTAAAATCACCAAAAAGTATTGACGTGTGGAAGTGTTACCTACATACAAAATAAATATCATTTATCTGTAATAAGTGTATAAGTGCCCGCTCCAACTCAGACGGATCTTCTGTTTTCCCGGTCCGTCTAAAGAGACAGATATGCCATTGACAATGCAATTTATACGACACTGTTCACATAAAGAAAAAAAGTAACGAAAAAAATAACGGATCCGGATTTTTAGATGAACGTTTTACCACTGCGAAGAGCCGTCTAAACGCCCGGATGTAGTGTGAATTAAATTCGGTCAAGAGGATTTGCATGAAGAATAAAAGAAAGGCATTGCACACTTTGAATAAGCTTAATTTGGTCTGTTTATGTTGATTTGTATAATGACATAGGACTTTATACTGAGTTTCAGCACTGTTTAATTAGGCGATGTTACGTGAAAACGCAAACGCAAATACGTTGCATTACTTGACGGGGCACTTGTGCATTCCAGCATCTATATGAACCTCTTTAGAATATCATCTCAACTTGGCCAAAGTTTTGAAATTAGTGCTGACCTGCTCCAAATATTTCCCCGTATATATCACCACGTGTGCATGTGAAAGGAATTCAGCAAAGTAAACTCAAGTTGTACGCTTTTGCGAGCACGCCAGTGTATGCGTGAGTAATGTCGCCAAATTACACTGTAGGTATACTATATTTGGCACTAGTTTCATACAGCCTTCAAAAAGTTACCTATGGTAGACGCCGGATAAATGTGCAATAACGGTCATTGACCCACACATATTTATTGACTTTCTTAATATCAAAAACAGAAATGAAGACATAAAGCTGTCCTGAATCGACTTCTATCGTGATCCTTTACATTTTCTAGTATTGAAAAACGGTTCGTAATTTATTGTTCGGGTATCTACGAAGGGATATTATGGAAAGGTCAATGAACTTTATTGCAAGTTTATCTGGCGCCTACCACAACAGCTACAACTTTGTTATTGTTGCCAATGGCCGAGTGGCTTGTTTTGGTTTCAAGTATTTGTTTCTCTAAGTATTCATTAACACATTACACGTACACCAACACATACGAATTGTTTCAATTATATCTGTTTATTCTTTTATTTACTTTATTTAGATGCTTTATGTAATGAAATGATATTTAATTAATTCAAATTTGCCACGCGTCGCGCGTCTATAGGTTGTCAATGAAAGTTGAACGAGGCGACGTATGATTCAATGGCGGATGATGTTTTGATTATTTTGTGCATTTATTGTTATAAAAACTTGTAGAGAGATAAATAAAGGGATATAATTGAGGAGGCGATATTAGTGAACTTTAAATGTCGTTTCTTTGTATTTTCAGGTAAGATAAAAGTGTAATTGTCATAAGTTAAACGATAATTGTAATATTAAAGCGTGTTAAATAAAACAAAACTTTGTATTTTCAGAGTAACACTTTGTGGTTTACTTTGAAATTCCTCAATAAGATATCTTGTATATATATATGTAAGAATATTACTGTATTAGATTAATTGTGAACCGCCACTCGTCCATTGAAAGGTTCATTCGAAAACCAGCGTCAGACAGCATCAGTCTGTCTGACATATCGCTGAAATTGACCTTTTTAGTGCCTACATTTATTTTTTTATTTTTTATTTCTATGTACCGTGCGTGTTTCATGTAAGTGCTAAATGAATATTATTATTTCTTACAACGGTTCTTTATATATTGGCCTAGCCTTGTCCCAACCACGTTGGAGTCGGCTTCTAACCTAACCAGAACCAGGCCCGGGTCGACGGCGCGTTGTGTTCCACGCTCACCGCAAAGAGATGTCAACATAGTAGACGGGGCTCGCTAGGGCTACAGCCTGCCAGGAATTTACTCAAGACACCGCGGCTCTAGAACGTAAATATCAATTCGAGGAACATGGATGGGTTTTAGTCAGTAAAAAGCCTAACCTCCAACTGTTAAATCAGTATTTTATGGAGCGACTGCCTATCATAATTCGACAACCCTGTAATTGTTAGCCTGCATTGCTTAGTATCTACTTTACATCAGGAATCACTTGGTATGACTAATGTTTTTCTGTGTGTGAAAAAATGCGGGCGTTCTTACAAAATTAACTTATTTTATTGCCGTACCGCTTTACATAAATATGAGCTCTTGAAATGTTTATCGATTCATGTGCATCTTAGATTGTTAGAGATACACCGAAGAGAACATTTAAGATTTTAATAATCTTTATCGCTGATATCTATCACTTTGTTTGGAGTCCAGCAGTGCAATTCTGTTAACATATCGAAGTGAAGGCTTGGGTGAAGTGATCACGAAGTGAGCTGCCAATCCATGTATTATAGATGGAATGACAGCTGACACGCATGTTTACAGAATCAACCAGCAGCTCTTTTTATGTAGATAGTGAAAGATCATCAAAAAGCTAAAAGAGTAGCCAAATAATGTATAAAAAACCGGCCAAGTGCGAGTCGGACTTTCGCAGGAAGGGTTCCGTACCATTACATAGAAAAACGGCAAAAAAATCACGTTTGTTGTATGGGAGCTTAAATATTTATTTATTCTGTTTTTTAGTATTTGTTGTTATAGCGGCATGAGAAATACATCATCTGTGAAAATTTGAACTGTCTAACTATCACGGTTCATGAGATACAGCCTGGTGACAGACGGACAGCGAAGTCTAAGTAATAGGGTCCCGTTTTACCCTTTGGGTACGGAACCCTAAAAAAGGTTTTATCTAAACTGCGTCTAAATATTTGTTAGTTTCAGAATATAGCTATTGAATAGCGAAGTTTATATGAACTTTAAATGACATGTTCATTCTCATTGCTATCCGGGTTACTTGCCAAATAAAAAGCTGATACGAATAAACGATTACCATACAGATAAAATAAACAATGAAATTCGTTTACGGAATACTTTTGTTCAAGGTCACATCCCACATATCGAAATAAACATAAAACAGTACATTTTGTGCTATATGGTTGATTAAATTATAGGCGATAGGGACATATTTCGGTTTGTGTGATAGGCATAGTGGTTCAATGATAGGTTTCTGAGTTGGGGGTCATTGGTTTGATTTCAACATAAAATATGACTGTATTTATGTAATGAAAGAAAGAAAAAAAAAGAAATAAAAAGTATTTAATTGCCACAAAACGACATACCTATCCACATACATAATTTTACTTTTTTTAAACTAAACCCTAAACGATAGTGATAGTAGTTCTTAAATTATATTAGTAAAGACACGTTAAAAACTAAATAAATAAAAAGTATGAATAGGTATAAAGTAGATGCATGTCGTGGTTGTGGCAAAAAGGGCCTCCACTCAGCATAATGCTGTGCCGTGGGGGACCCACAGCACGACGCTGATTTTCAGTGGTCGCCTAGGACATGACGTACGGAAACCAAGCCAGCTGCTCATGTGGTAATAGATTTCATTGGCATTTTCTTTTTTTAATTTGAAATTTTCACTAGTATCTCACTTTGTGATGAACGGTTTATAGTTTGCACCTTGAGTAAAAATGACCTGGCATAGCCTCCCCAAGACTCAACATCGTTGAACAGGGCATCGACCGGTTCTGTGCTTTTCGCATCCAGCAGAGATCACACTCACCAGATTATCGGTCCACTTTGTGGGTGGACCTTCCAATGCTCTATTCTATATGGGTCACGAGAAACTTACTCCGTAGGCAGAAATCTTCAAAATATACCTTTAAACGAGCTAGTCAGAAATGACTTACTAAAATCTGTACCGTCAACCTTAATTTCGCAATTTACTCCAAAAGCTGTTCTACTGTCTTCCCAGATCTGTGGTAAGCCTCAAATTTAGTGGATATTAAACATAGTGAAACAGTTTGGTTGGCACGAAATGGAGACGACGAGCGAACGTATAGTCTCCATCTTGTTGAATAAATTGCTGCAAAACTGATAGTATAGCTGAGTTTTCTATAAAAAAATGTTATTGGTGCTTTACTTTAATGTGGAGAAGTACGGGGTTCTTGTGCAAAAATTTTGCATTATTTTTGTCATGAGTATATATATATATTTTTTAATAAAAATGAGTTTGCTCATGACTCTAGTATAGGTAATAGATGACAGAGACAAAGTCAACGATGGAGCGAGCTTATCCATAAGAAGCCTGTTCACTCTAATTTTGAATAGATTAGGGTTGTATGCGTTCGGAAACACAGACGCAGGCAGAGAGTTCCACTCCTTTGCTGTGCGCATTATAAAAGACGTTTGGAAACGTTTAGTGCGAATTGGTGAAATAACAACAAGGTAGGGATGATAACTTGCAGTGCGTCTAGATGTCCGATGATAGAAGGGGGCTGGTGGGTATTTTCATGGTTTTCGGGTTCGCAATAACGAAAATGGGCTCGAAATCATATTCCAAGTTGGCACCAGTGATACACAATTCTTGACATGGGATGGGTGTAATTTTCATGGTCATGGGAGTAATAACGAAACACTTTGCTGTGCGGGGTCCGACACGTACTTGGATGGTTTGTTTATTTTTGAATTGGCTATGAATTCTTTAACCTTTTGACCACCACGGTCGGCTAGAACCGACAAAAAAACGACGAATTTGGGTTTGGCGTCGGGGGCACACCGATGCGTTTATGCTCTGGCGTTCAAAAGGCCTTTTGAACTTCGACGGGGGCGTGTTGGGCACTTTTTCATTTGTCGGTTATAGCCGACCGTGGCGGTCAAAAGTTTAAAGAAATTTGGTGAAGAAGAAGTTTTTAAAAGCCTTAAAACCTTTTCGTTTCATCCTGAAGAATTCCACTGCTTCATTCAAGGAGTCTTTTTCTGCAAAACCTGTCAGTCCTTCTTCAAGCTAAATCAATTCATAACACTTCAACTTGTTAACTTAGGAAGCTACTTTGGTATCTGTAAGTTCTAAACGGATCTAATTAAGAATAGACAATTATCGCCAATTAACGATAGTAAACAAAAATACTGCCGTCTCTTATACCTTAAGCCATCAGTCAGAAATACTCAAGCCGATCTACAATACCTTGGCTTCTTAATCATTTACGTTTAGTCTTGGTCTTCGTGTTCAATTTGTATAATTTGTCACTAAAATGACTTATCTACTTCTAGATTGTTCCCTTTGCGTTTATTTTGCAGACGCGTGGGTTTTTTTTTTTTTTTTTAAGGATGGGAATCATCAAATGACTTCTTCCGCTCTGGGTGGAGCGGAAGGGCGTGTCAGACTCTTACTGACTAAAACCCATCCGTGTTCCTTCTAAAGCCCTTTGCTTTCCAGGGCCGCGGTGACTCTTTCGAACAAATTTACCTTCAATATTAAGGGCGACTTGAGAAGAAATAAATAAATTATCAAGTTAGCCTAGACTAACTAACTTACTTATTAATTGACAGACTGGTTTTGCTCAGAGCTATTTCGTTAGCCCGGGTTAACTATTTGATTAGTCCCAAAGACACGCCATAAACGGATAAGCTTATGATTTTTCTATCATTGTAACTGCCCGTTGCATAGAATCTCAAAATGCAAAATCTTGATTTATAGGTGATATATATATATAAAATCAATGTACGTTGGAAATGTACCTATTTACAGGAAAAATGTATACAAATTACACAAGCTAGCAGGTTTGCGTACGTACTGTTACAAGCGTGGGGTTCGTGACACTAAAAACATCCGATTAAAACACCAAAATGACACTTAAATTTAACAAAACTAATTACAACTCTAAACTCACTAATTATAAAACACAACTTCACTACTGATAACTTTTTAATCGCACTTAAAGATCGCTTCCGAAGTATTCTCTTGTATCGTAAATCAAATACTGACTCGGTCGCGGACTACGCGCTCTTTATATAGGTCACTTAATTCTAGAAACTTCTATTCTCGAAACATCTGGAAAATACTCGTAACTACCGCAGCCGACTGACCAGATATCGAGAAGTGTAGAATGTTCTGGCAAAGAATGTGTCTAGAAGGTACTTGACTCTACTAGTTCTGCTACTCGATACTAGATGGCGCTAGTAGTAACTTAATGTACCCGACATTAATTCTGGCGCGTAACAGTACATACTAACATATACTAACACAACCTACATGGTTCTCATAGGATTTGACCAGTACTTTCGTATGGACTTTAAAAGAGACTTTGACCTCTGAGTTTGTTTCGGTGTTTCTTCTCAAGGTAATCAGCTAGGAAACACTAGGCATCATCTAGTTTAAAAATGACCAAAAAAGATTGACGTGTTAAAGTGTTAAACCTACTTACAAAATAAATATCATTTATCAACTTTATCCCACACATTTGACAGAGATGATAACTGAGAAAATACATAAGAAATGGTTGCTCTGGGCTCTTAAACCATAACAAGTTATGACAATGGGACATAATTGTTTTTGAAAGGCTAGTCAAATAACTAAAAATACCGTTTTAGCAAGTTCTTACAGTTCTAACCAGTTCTAACGGTTCTAAATGTCCTTTCTTTGGCATTGTTTTTTTCAAATCAGTTTGTAAATGACAGTTTTTATGTGAAAGAACATACTTTCTGATTGGTCCCATAGAAATTTCATCAAAATCGGTTCATTCAGTTTGGTTCTTACATCAAAATAGCCAGTAAAAATATCATCGAAGTATACGAAATTGCGTATTTTGCTTTCCTTTGACTTTTCAGTGGAGCTATTTATTACGTATGGGATATATTAAAAAGTGATAAATAAAAAACTTTTTTACAAAATAATACAACCGACTTCAGAAGTCGGTGTTTTCGGTGGTTTCTCCGTTTTTAACACCAACTTTCCGACATTAAAGTTATTTCATACTTTGGAGTGTATTTTTTATTTAGAAGTCGGCTGGTTTTTTTTCAAGTTTTTTATATTAGTGTGTTTATTTATAATTAAATCATATACCAATAAATACGTGTAATTTGTCGTTTTTTATTTCAGGCATTATATTAATATCTTAAATTCTTTTACTGAGGGAATTTAACAGTATTAACAATAATCTATCTCAATAATAGCCCGAAGGATCGCCAAACTGCAGTGGAAGTAGGCAGGGCACATTGCTCGCAGAACAGATGGTCGATGGGCCGAAAAGTTCTGGAGTGGCGACCGCGTACCAGAAGGCGCAGCGTTGGAAGGCCTCCCACAAGATTCGCGGCTAGTCGATGGATGCGAGACGCACAGGACCGGTTGTTGTGGTGACACTTGGGGGAAGCCTATGTCCAGCAGTGGACGTCTTTTGGCTGATATGATGATGATGATGAACAATACTCTACATAGTTGGCGCGACGATCGCTTTCTAGTAGGACAAAGCTTGAGGCTTTAGCCAACTGACATTCTTTTAGCGGTAGTGTTGTGAAGGCAATTGTCAAAACGTCAAAAATGTATGGGACTCTGTCAAAATGTCACGTGATCAATCCCTTTTATTTTAGCATTTCGACACTCGCATCATCTAATAGAGCCTCCGAAGGTCTCACAATAATTATAGCATTTATTTTGAAATAATAATAATAATACCTGTTCCCGATACCGGTGGGCTACTATTTTTAAATGTTTTTTTTTGTAATTTATATTGAAATATGTAAAAATATAATTGTATGTAAGTTTAAATAAATACACGGAATAATAATACCTGTTCCCGATACCAGTGGGCTATTTTTTTTTTTGTTTTTAAATGTTTTGTTAAATATTTTTTTGTTGAAATATTTATAATTTAAATTTACAAGTATAATTAATTAAATAAAGGAAATACTAATTATAATCGTTTATTTCAAGCATTAGCACCCATGCGACCTAGCACGGTGTTAGGCAAATCTAACGATTCTATTATTGGATTTGTACCTACAACCCCAGTAAAATATAATAATTGTGCCTAGATTCATCGTACCGACTTCCCACACAGGTTAAACATTAATTAGACAGATCATCAATTATTCTGTTACGTCGGTCAAACCTTATCAGTTCTGGTACCTACCGCCACCATCGTTAGGGATAGTGTAAGATCATCTTGTTAATTGCCTTGCTAACGGGTTTTCTTTGGAGAGGGGCAAAAGTAAAGGCGTTAACTTACCGTGGTTTATCAGAAATTAGTGAAGCATGAATTATTTTAGTTTAGTAATCTTTCTTGATATTTCAGAAGCAGGGAATGGGCAGCAGCATTCTCTTTGCTTCTGTGCATTGCAACAGCTACACTGCGATCACCGATCCCCTTGGGGGAGTACCATGTCTTGCAGTGGACGTCTTTCGGCTGGTATAATGATGATGATGATGATGAATGAGCAAGCTAAGCTCAATGCAGAGCGATTGTTTTATCTCGTATTTGCTTAAACAATAATAGATCGTCTACTCTGCTGGTTAGTTGAGTATGTTATCTGGTAAATGTGGCTTTAACAATAAGGCCGCTATAATGTCCTTAGAATAAGCAGATTTCACTAAAGATTTATTATTGACACAATTGGCGCAGTGGTTGAGCGACTGCTGCGTGTCGTGGGTTCGATTCCCGCACGGAACAAATATTTGTATGGCCTACAGATATTTGTTCCGGTTCTGGCTGTTTGTGTATGTGAGTTTATATGTATGTTTGTAAACGCACCCACGATGCAGGAGAAATTCAACGCTTTAAAAATATATTTATTTATTTATTTAAACTTTATGTACAATAGTGGTACATGGGCGGACTTAATGCATCAAGGCATTCTCTACCAGTCAACCTTTGGGTTATTAAGACTATACTGTGGTAGGTGTACAATAAATAAAATTAAGATACAAAATTGAATTTTAACATTTCGGAAAGAATATACAGATAATAAATATAATACTATCTATAATTTAAGTGTAAAAAGTAAATCCTCACTAATATTATAAATGGAAAGAGAGTTTGTTTGTTCCCTCTTCACGTCTTATCGGTTTAACGGATTTGGATGAAACTTGAAACACAACTAGACCATGTCCCGGACATATGTTGTTTTAGGATAATTTTGGACTATCACGCGGGAGAAGCTGCTGGCAAAAGTTAGTTCTATATATTTAGCTATGTATGCTGTTTAAATGCTACAAAACTACAAAGTAATGAACAATCAGTGTACATTAAAACTCCTTTAATTAACATAGAGACAATTAAGTTCTATCAACGCAACACTAAGTGATTCGTACTTGACGAAACGATTCACTTACACTGTTGCGTTGATTGGAACCTTCATTGGAGACACGATTTTAGAGCTGTTAAAGATCATTCTTTAACAGCTCTAAAATCGTGTCTCGTGTCGTTTTTGATGATTTATTCATATAAATCATCAAAAAGTAATGACTTAAATGTATGTAGATACTACTTATGATCTGATCAAGACCCAAAAGTATTAACATTATGTAATAATATCTATTCTCAGCTGCATTCAGACTGACCTAGACAGGCTCAAGCTTGTCCTTTGTAATTCTGGTCAAGCCCACACGAAGTCGCATCTGTTGCTCGTTCAATATGCCTAGACTAAACGGGGCTTAATTGTTGTGGTACTGGAACAATCTACAGCCACTACATTTCAATGAACATAATTAATTTTTCTCCAAAAGGAATGTCTAATTATTTCATATTGGAAACTGTAGTCTTAAGCGTCAGTGTCGACCTAATACAAAGCAATCATTGTACTGCAAAACACGATCTCGTGGTCACACCGACGGAGAGCGTCTTCCGGCCTGCCGAACAAATTACGCAACGATCACGTATTCGCTCAAAGATCGGTTTGGACGACGCCTTAGTATACTATTAAATATTAATGTTCGACAGGCTCTAAAATAATTTCGGGTAAGAACGTAGGACAATTCCCATGGGAAAATTTCTAACATTTACTCGGGTGAAGCCGTCTACATAGGCTACGGCTAATTAAGGTCTCTAAACTATAAAATACAGTTGAATGTGAGAACAAGTCACCATTAAAAGTGACCGTACTATTAGCCGCCAATGCCATCGTGAGAAAGGAATAGAGCTAATCAACATGTATAGCTTCGTCTCTTTCTCGCAAGGGAAACATGATGATTTTAAGACGTCGTAGTAGGGAATCGAAACGATTTCGTAAAGCTCTGTTCAATTCCAAATGATTTTCACCGATTGAAACGTCGTTGTAAAACAATTTATGTGGTCGTAAACGTAAATTGTAAATAACGAATTGGTTAACAATTTTAACTTTTGTTTTATGTTACCACTTAAAGTTCCTTATATTATACCTAACTGGAAAATAATGAAACCAGTTTACCTGGAAAATTAAATTAAATGTTTTATAGTAGCCAATATTTTTTTAAGTTTACGGTCTATAAAAAATAAAACTTTTAACTAGGTACTTGATATTAAAAACAAACAGTGTGCGACCTTGATTTATAATCGTTAATTCCTTCTTTTTGTGGATTATTTGTGTAGATTAAATGATAAATAAGGTCCCATTAAAATAGATAAACGTTTCCAAACGTCTTTCGTAATGCGCACAGCAAAGGAGTGGAACTCGCTGCCTGCGTCTGTGTTTCCGAACGCATACGACGAATCTCTTCAAAATTAGAATGACCAGGCTTCTTCTGGGTAAGCTCGCTCCATCGTCGACTTTGTCTTTGTCATCTATGACCTAGACCAGAATCAAGAGCAAAACCATATTAAATTTAAAAAAAAAACAAAGACGGACAAATTTTAACACAGCGTTCAGTCCGTCTAACCAAAGATATCCAAGCAAAACAAGACAGTGATTTTAATTTAACCTAAAATAATAAAATGCCGGCACACTAGAATAAACACATCCATTATGGGTAGGTACTTGATGTGGTCACGTGCGCCTGCACATTTGTAGTATCAGAATTATGAGATAACAAAGACATGGATGTGTTTATGCATTGGTTAACCAACATTTTTAATGTATTTTCGTTGCCTGATTTCTGTCTTGTAAGTATCTAATGCGTTTTTCTTTTTTTTACCTTTGTCCGTATTTTAGTGGTCTGAATGATTTCTAAAAGTTTGTCCATCTATTGGAATGGGACATTATATACATACTGTAGCGTATTTAAAAAGCTATCGCCACATTTAATATGTATAATTTTGATTTATAAAAAATATACCAAAAAAAACATTTAAAAAACCACATGGAAAAACATCTAAGGAACGTAAAGCGGAATTAAAAAAAACTTGGAGTTGAACGCGAAATAACTTAGGAATAAATGAAAACCGTACAGAAACTTGGGAGTAACCAAGCTTTACTTCAGAACCTAAATGTAGTTGCAACGACATATCAGTCCAAAGAGCGTCTCCATTTAAATACCGCTTAAAAGATGCGACACTAAGTGATTTTTGCATTATCTGGCAAAAACAATCTGTACGACCTGGCATTCCTTTGAAAAATCAAACCATTTTTTCGATTGACAACAGAAAACTTCCAAATTTCAAACAACTTTAAAAAGAAAAACATTCTGGACCACAAAACTTGAAAATGATTCTGCAAGAAGGATTCTCTTTTCGCCAAAGTTATAAAGGAGTGTTCACAATGCTGCAATACGTACATACAGTCATACCCTCGTAGACATGTCCGCAGTCCGACTTCACCGGCTGTTCCTCCCTTGTTTGAGTCAATCTTGGATCTTCAATGACCAGCCATTTGTTTCATGCATCAGATATCAATCAAAGAAACCATTTTTTATTTGACCCTGGATATTAATAATATTACAATTTCAAATTATTAATGAATTCAGCCATCCATATCAAACAGGTACCCTGGCCCGTTCATAATAAATTAACACCTGTTCTTCAATTCAATTATTAAAGTCATTCAGATACTTTCAACCATATTTCAAAGCGATGAACCTACAACAAACTTATGTTTTTCATAGTAATCAAAAAGACACAGCTTTTATGAGAGTGCGTTAAAGTTCAGAATTGGTTGGCAAACACTTTCGAAGCTATAAATAGAAATAGATATTTAATTTAACTTGAAGACTTGACGTCAAACAGAGTTGTATTATTTTCTATTTTGATGAAATTCTATTTGAAGTGTATTTTGACTATGGAATTATGATTGATGTTTCGTTTCATATTAACCGACTATTAACTTAAGCTAAATAAATAACCTGTGATTATTTGATGTATGTCAATTTCCGTTCATTTCAGTCTCAAATAATGTATAGCATGATAAAAAACCTAAGAAAATGTTAGCGAAAAAAGACTCTCCTCGCTTAAAAAGTACTAGGCAAACATGACTGAACAAGATTTCACCAAAAACGTTCAAGAAAAGTGCTTATATATCCAAACCACTAGACGAGGATAAGTTGCTTCGTAATATCAACTTAACAGCCGTACTAGGTGCTATAAACTCTTTCGAATTTCTGATCTCCTGGTAACAACGGGGAATACTTTCCAAAGTTAGTTTAAAAAATATAAGGCGTGTAGGTATAAAGACTTTTTATACAACTAAGACGAACTTGATATATTATTCCACTGGGATGTTTTATGTTTTCAGGATAAACGTTTTCATTTTATTTATAACTTCAATATTTTAGAAACCTTATATTATCACTGGCAGCTCAATGATTTGAGTGCGATCTCGTCAGAGACAGACCACGAGCTCAATTTCATACTTTAATTTAGATTTAGTAATATACCTACCGCAAGGGCCAGTTCAAGGCCACCGTAGGCGCGGGCCTGCGGACGGCGAGCGTTGGGTGGCTCGCTGTCCGATCACCAACAGGCCCGGGTCGATGGCGCGGTGTGTTTCACGCGCGCCTCAAGAGATGTCAGCATAGAAGACGGGGCCCGCTAGGGCCAGAGCCTGCCAGGGTTGCGGAATTTGTTCGAAAGAGTCACCGCGGCCCTGGAACGCAAAGGGCTTAGAAGGAACACGGATGGGTTTTAGTCAGTAAGAGTCTGACACGCCCTTCCACTCCACCCAGAGCGGAAGAAGTTATTTGATGATTTCCCATCCTTAAAAAAAAAAGGGCTAGTTCAAGCTGGCTTGAAAGAAGAGAGTACCTAGAACAATTTGGGGGACGCCATTGACCAGCAGTCAGTCAGGACAGTATATTATACGCTGAAGAAAAAAGAAATACAATTAACAGTATGTTTGAAAATTTAATACATGTTTGTAGTGGGTTTGTAAAGGGTTATATTTGGAAACAAACATCGAAATATATCGACAAAACTCTTATATAATAAGAGCTAGTAGGTAGGGCATACAACTCGTTGTGTCAGTGTTAATGATCTTGACTGTTGTTCTCCACCAGTGTTCCGATACTAAAAAAAAATACTGTATAAAAGTCTGTCTCTGTCATCTATGACCTAGATTAGAGTCAAGAGCAAACACATATTAAATAAAAAAAAAAATCTTCTTTGAAGTTCACTAAAACCTTTTTATTTAGTTGTCTCCGAGTGCTTACTAATTCTTTCTTTCTCTTGCCTGTCTACTGTTTCTTGTGCTACCCTAATATTGTCAGTGAAAACTTCAACCAGTCAACTATCTGTATCCTAGCTGTAAGTTTTCTAAAGAAATAAAATTAAAATAAAATATCGGCGCCTTCCATACACTTGATTTTTATCCTGGAAAATGCACGGTCACAGAAGCAAAGTTGCGGGAAAAAGATAGCTAACTAATTTCAGATTATTATGACATGTTCAATTGCTGTACATAGGCCTTTCTTACCTCCCTCTATAATAGATACTTATCATCAGCAGTTGATAGTTCTTCATCCAATTAGTTGCCCCAAAATCCTTTTTAAACCGACTTCAAAAAAAAGAAGGAGGTTTTCAATTCGGTTGTATTTTCTTATTTAATTTTTTTAATTTTTTTTGAACCGATTTGAAAAAATCTTCTTTAATGTGAAAGGATTCGTTCCGATTGGACCCATGTATGTCAGTAGTTTGGTTTTTAAATCAAAGTAGCTGGAGGAAATGGAAAATATATCTTATACTTTCCCGTGGCGTTGTTAGGTGTGTGGGTGTGTACCACTAAAAAACTTTTTTAACAAAAAAATTAAATCGACTAAGTATAAAATAACTTTAATTTCGGAAGTCGGTGTTAAAATACGAGGAAACAACCAAAAACACCGACTTCCCAAATTAAAGTTACTTTCGTTTTCGAATTTCGAAGTCGGTTGTATTTTTTTCAAAGAAAGATTTTTGTGGTTCCTTCTTGTTTTAAAGGACATAGTAACTACATCTCGCTTTTAACACGGTACCGCCTTGTTTTTGTACGAACACGGAATCTGATTTAATGTCGTCCTTTATACCGCTGAGCTTGGTAAAGACATCCCCTTGGTCTTTTCATGTCCAATGTAAAGGAAAACTATTTCAAACATCTGCAGTCTTAGTTGTTGCAAAGCCGTTTACAGGTCTGAGATAATGTAAAATAAAGAATTTAGCGTAACATTTTCATATTTAATTTCATCTTTTTGTCGAGATGTAGTATCTGTGTCTAATTATTTACTATCGAATAATCATCGTCATTAGTTATTTTACCAAAATCTGCAATATTCTCAATTTTGTACTAATTTATAAGCACATACTAAGTAGCAATATACTAAATATGTGCTTATAAATAAAACCACGTTTGAGGTTTAAACTTCATAATATATTTGGCATCTAAAATCAAAATATATTTTCATATTCCTAATTCAAATTTTCTTTTACTTTTACCAGACGCTTCCAAAGATCTACCTTGTCTGCCAGAAACCTGCAGCTAAGGAGATCCTCCTGAGAATACATTGTACCTACTGTGTTTCTAAGATTGGAGGCTCTAACCAAAGTGACATTCAATCGGCGTTACCGATTTGTTGAAATGTCAAAAATGTATGGACAACGCGGCAACGTCACTTTGACAATGCTATGCGGTATGCCTGCATTCCCACGATCAGAATGCAGGAATGCAGAAATACCAAATAGCATAAACGCTGCACATGTCAAAACCATCTTTTTTTATACAATCTAATTTCGTAAATTTTGATCGCTTATAGAATTTCTAGAGGTTTGAAAAATTGAATGATCACGTGAAATTTTCTTAGCACGTGTCAATGACGTTTTCAGGAAAATTCATGCCAACTTAATTTGTTTATTTTAACTTTATGTACAACAAGCTTTTGCCACCGACTTTGTCCGCGTGGAATAGTTACTTTGGGCAGCAATTTTTACTCATCAAAACGTACCTAAACCTAAACATACGTCTATTTATTTTTATCAAGTGCCTAAATAAGGTTCATGGTTTTATTTTCAATAATTTCGGACTCCCATACTATCTTCCACCCCCCTTTTCACCCCCTTACAGGATGATTTCTGGGATAAAAACTATCTCATGTCCTTTCCCGGGACTCAAACTATCTTTATACCAAAGTTCGTCTTAATCGGTTCAGCGGTTTCAGCGTGAAGAGTTAACAGACAGACAGACAAACACACTTCCGCATTTATAAATAACTAGCTGCGCCCCGCGGTGTTATCCGCGCAGCAAGTATTTATATATAAAAAGTAGCCTATGTGTCTATCCAAGGTGTCAGCTTCCTGCATATCAAATTTTATAAAAATTGGTCCAGCCGTTTGCGCGTGAAGAAGTAACAAACATACACACACACACACACTCACAAAATTTGGCATTTATATGTTAGTGATTAGTGTGATATAAGTGTGGATATTGGTACAAGGCATTCTCTACTAGTCAATCTTTGGGTTGAAAGACTTGTCTAAGATTTCTCATGAAATAGATGCTACAATAGGGAATATGCATGGACTTTTTATATNGGCATTTATATGTTAGTGATTAGTGTGATATAAGTGTGGATATTGGTACAAGGCATTCTCTACTAGTCAATCTTTGGGTTGAAAGACTTGTCTAAGATTTCTCATGAAATAGATGCTACAATAGGGAATATGCATGGACTTTTTATATTATCTCAACAGTTTATCTAGAAGTATACAAAAATATAAAATATAACAATGAAAACCGAATCGGAATTGACCGAAACACAAACGAGTTATAACTATTTTAAACAAATACATCTGTCCCTCTAGCGAATACGCTGTTTTCTATGGCAGCTGTATGGACGTCATAGTATTTCACGTCACAGTTTGTATCGGAATTCTCTTTCTAATTGTCGACTTTGAAGCTAAATAACTTCATCACTGATGAAGGTATTTTAAAAATTCTTTCATAAATGTTCACTAGAGATAATAAATATTTTATTTTGCAAATAAAAAAATGCATGCATATTCCCTATTTGTATCTTATAATAATAATAATAATCTGTGGCTCGACTGTCAACCAAGTGACACGAATTTTTACACGTC
>NDFZ01004196.1:0-18051 GCA_002192655.3 Mamestra configurata
CGTGTAGCTGTGCTGCCGCTCCGCGCGCTCCTCCTGCTCCACCAGCGCCGACACGCCGAACACCTCGTCCATCTCGTCCAGCATCGCCGCCTGGGGACCACACATACATCAGACAACATTCTCATAAACACTTAACACACTATTTATTATGGTTGGAACATAAAATAACACCGTGTGTTCGAACTCTACGTGCCATCCTGCCCTTGTGTACTGTAACTTTGACTAAAATACCTGAGCAGAAAAAAACAGATTAAAAAGAAAATGTTTAATTGAAGTCCACCTTACAATAAAACGATGCTTCATTGTCGGCATATAAAAAGTCATTGTTATGAGCCTGTCTGTTGCCTCCCCCTCTCTTCCTTCCAATTTTCTCTGTCCTTCATCTGAGCAATCCTTTTGATAGTAAAGCTACTAGTACGCACAGTACGTACCCTCTTGGCAGCGTCCCGCTTCTGCTGGTCGATGTCCCGCGAGCGCTTCACCCAGGCGACCGCGTCGTCCTCGTCCGACTCGTCCGCCAGCAACCTGGTCTGCAACCTGCACAACTTATCTTATTCAAACCATCGCCAGATTAACATTTCATTAAAGAATACCTTGAACGGCAACATAAAAGATGTATAGAACAGCCAGTTATGTCTACGTCTGGTGTAATTGGGACACGCCCCAATTAGGGAGCAAGTCATTTCTAGGCATAAATCCAGAAAAGGCTGCAGATGAAAAACCCATTAACACTTTGGCCAACCTTTCCTACGTTGGCCAACGCATATCAAACCCAAAATATATTCAGCAGTTGCGCCACTGGGCGAGGCAGTCAAAAAGAAAATAAGTTATTTCAAATTTTCAGTAGCAACTAATTTTTTACTGTCAATAATTGTATTTTTTTGTGATTAGGCTGGGAATCAGCACTTTTCGAATGGCTAACATAGCACCACAAACTGCTCAGCAACAACATCTGCCTGACAAGTTTGTAAGTAGTACAAACAATAAGTGCTCGCTCAAGGGGTACTGACTTCTGCTCGATCTTCCTCTTCTCCTTGTGCAGCTGCAGCTTCTCGCGGATCTTCTCCGACTTCTTCTGCTGCGCGATGTTGGCGGCAGGCTTGTGGTAGAACTCGCCCAAGTCGTCCTTGATCTTGCCGTCCTCTGCAACACAACACACACGTCACGGTTCTGCCTGACAGCGTATCCCAAACTTGTGATTGTCAGACACATTTAAAATGATCCTGATGATGAAGGTACTAATTTATAAACGCGAAAGTTTGGAAGGATGGATGGATGGATGTTTGTTACTCTTTCACATAAAAACTACTGAATGGATTTTGACGAAATTTAGCACAGTGGTAGATTATAGTCTGGAAGAACACACAGGATGCTTTTTATCCCGGGAATATGTTCCCTTGGGATAATTTTCGACAATCACGCGGGTGGAGCCGCGGGGTGCAACTAGTGGGACATAGTCTTGTCCTATGTGCTAGCTATGTGTGTACCTGCAGGCTTCTCCGCGCGCTCTAGCGGCTTGAGGCCGAGCTTGGCGCGCAGTTTGTTGGTCTCCTCGATGGACAGGCTCTCCTGCGCGCCGCCCCCCGCCGGCGGCGACTGCGAGCGCTCCAACGTGCGCGCCGAGCTCTCCGAGCTCTTCTCTCTGATACAACAAACGAGCGGATGATAAGTCAATAGGGTAAGGAATTTTTTTGAAACAAGGAAGAAATTGAGAATAATAAGAGAAGGACTTATTGTATTTCTACTGGTATGACGACTACTTTACAGATGAATGGACGAAGTTGTGCTGTGTTAACCCCAAGAAATAAAGATAGAAGGATCATGCAATTCACGGAAACGAAATCAATACAGTTTGGATAAAGTTCATGTTAAGTGATTACCTTTGGTAATCAGCATCTTCTTTGTCTTTCCGGGCACGGTGAAGCTCGCGGGCGCGGCGGTCGCGCTCCTCGCTGCTGCTGCGACTGTGCGCGCGCGCCGGAGCCTCGCGCTCTGGAGCCTCGCGCGCTGGAGCCTCGCGCACCGGAGCCTCGCGCGCTGGAGCCTCGCGCACCGGAGCCTCGCGCGCTGGAGCCTCGCGCGCTGGAGCCTCGCGCGCCGGAGCCTCGCGCTCTGGAGCCTCGCGCACCGGAGCCTCGCGCGCTGGAGCCTCGCGCACCGGAGCCTCGCGCACCGGAGCCTCGCGCGCCGGAAGTTCGCGCGCCGCCGCCTCGCGTGCCGCCGCCTCGCGCGCCACGTGTGAGTCCACCGGCACCTCCTCAACTATAACAACCGAGACAGACGCTTTACTCACAGCCGGCTAGTCTCCGCGCACACATCGTCACAGAACTGTTGCTACAACATAGTCGCATTACACACATTATTCTATAAACAAACTTCAATTTTACACATTGATTTTAATGAAAACTTACTCAATAATCTGATGACAGTTGCAAGCTGGATTAGTTCACAAAACCTTTCTTCATATTAGTTCCTGTTTCATTATTGAGTAATTCTATGTAGGTACTCTTTATTTACATTTGTATACCTGTCATACTTATTTTTTAATTATGGTATTGTGTTGTCCCACTGCTAGGCAAAGGTCCCCACGCACAACAGACCTGTCAGTAGCACCCAGTATGGATCATGTAAAGGAACAAAATTTTGACAGTCTTGAATCATCATTTTGTTGTTGACGTCCATATTTTGGGCAAACATGAAAATGGAATCATCGATGCAGAGTCATTTTGTATGTATAATACAGTGCTAAGTCATAATAAGTTTTCCATGAGAAGGATATGATGTAACTACACTTACATTAGAAAAGGCTATTAGATGATTGAACCATCCAGATCTTTGCATGCTTAAAAGTAAATTTAACCTGGATTTATGCTTACTTGCTTAGATAGGGTATGATAAAGCATTCAAAGTGAAAAAAAATCTCATTTAAAGGTATGTAAATGATAGACACCGGATTAAGCATTGTAGCATATCAGCTTACAGTGGCTCCATCCTACCTTGACCATTCAAGTTTTTTAGTTTGAATTTCTCTGAATGAATTAAATGGGAATTAGTAAAAAAAGGGTTGAAGGGTTCCGTAAACAGAATTTTTTGTGCAGATGTGATGCATGTTTTCCCTATTCACATTTGTTTATGGTACTTAGGCGCCTGTGTACCACATTTGGTACAAATGGACAGTATTTCTTTCATTATTCATTTATATTAGTGACCATTAAATTCATTTTGTTTTTCCTAGTAATTCTCAAAGTAAAAGCAGTTTTGGTGGATATTTAAAAAAGTTCTAATCATCTTAATAATTTATTATACAATACTGGTCTGCCTCTGCTTAGCCGGATGTATATTCTTTTTTTCCAAAATTTTCTTTCATAAGAACCTTCTCCTGACAATAACAAACACAACAAAACAAGAATTAGCAAAATTGGTCCAGCCCTACACGCGTGATGCCGTGAGCAAGGGAAATAGGGATTCATTTATATATTTTTGTGTTATTTGTAACCATGCATTTGTCTGCATTGAATGAATAAATAATTCTTATTTTGTAATTTCACAACACTTCTTAAATTGACACTGTTGCCCTTCATGATAAATATCATTGATGTAGTGCCAGTAGTCCTACAAGTAAAATGTTTGTAATTTGGACAGAAAGACAAATGTACCTACAGAACATTATTACGAGGTTTCATTTTTGCCATTTGGCTATGGGACCCTAAAAACTACATAACAGACAATATTTCATAAGTTGTAGCCATTGTAGGGTTCACATAAATCCATGGTTCTTTTAGTTGATGGTCCACAGTGGCACCACTCCACACCGCTCCACAATACCTACCTTACGACTGCAGCACAGGGACGCGGTGGAACTACTCGAATGCCACCGAGTCTGAAATAACGAGCAAACAATGCCATTATTTTGCCAAATGGGAATAACGCCGACACCATTCATGATTTCTAAATAAATATTAAGTAGGCATTATAAAAGCTAGTATTATTTTGAACGCGCAAAAACTGCCTGCACCTATGTCACGCTAATAATGGATAGGTAGCAGGTATTCATATAATTAGAAATAATCATCGGTGTCCGGCGTATTTAATTCTAGATCATAAAAAAGTGTAACTAACCGTCCGGGGAGCGGTCTCGCTTGCGATCCTTATGTTTGCGGTGTCTTTTACGTTCAGTTCGTTCGCGTTGAATTTCCTCGTTTTCCAAAGGCGAACGGGACCGACTCCTATGCTTCTTCTTCTTTGATTCCTTCTTATGTTTCTTAGAACCCATCGCTATGTTTATTTGGGTTCCTCGTTTTTATATAATATTACCTACGTTTACAAACAATGACACAAAAACACGTTGCGTTAGAATGTTTCCAAGATGACCGCCATCTTGTTTTTCAATAAAATCTTTTGTCATGTCATGTCATGGAAAATATCATGCTGTCTTTATTCCACTTCAAAAATGCAGATAATGCTACTTCATTCATTTCAATGTCATGCTAATGCAAAAAAATACATCGAGCAACTGGAACGAGTTTCTTTTGCGTTGCGTTCACATTTGGTTACAAGTTTATTGTTCACAGTTTCAGTAGCGTTCTGAATTTAGGAATGTTGTAACTGTGAATTAAGAATTATTTTATTTTGGTGTTGGAAAGCATTTATTTTATTTATACGTTTTTTCATTTTATGAATAAACTATCATAATCATTTGTGTGCATCACATTGCTTCTTTTTTCTAATATATCAATGTTTTACTTTTTAAAAGTACTAAGTAGGTATGAATAAATATAACTGATTGCAAAATGAACTACATAGAATTTTATTTTACACAAGTGGACCGCCCCGGCTTCGCCCGGATACTAATGTTTTTTCTAAATTTTCTTTCATAAGAACCTTCTCATGAAAATAACTAACATAACAAAAAAAGAATTAGCGAAATTGGTCCAGCCGTTCTCGAGTTTTGCGCTTAGCAACACATTTAGCGATTCATTTTTATTATATTAGATTACCTATCTCAAATTATTAATTGATGTACAGACGCCAGAACAACAAGCTGTCAAATTTCTAGATTTACAACTTTATCGCCAAAGCGATATTAGGTTCAATGTTGAATGGGAAAATTTGACAGTTTCGGGTGGCTTGATGTGCTGTGCCTATCGTTCAACAAAATCAACACACTTCACTGGCACAATAAAATTCGTCTCGTTTGGATGACCCACGGTTTTGGCATCATGCTTTATTCGGCAAATTCACGTCCGGGGTCGTGCCGTCGTTGCGCCGACAGTGGGCGCACTCAAGTTTTGCCGAAAAAATCATCGCGTCGATACGTTGTACTCGCGCGATCATCGCTTTATATTCAGACGACCCCAATGAGTTATTTTCCGACTTTCTCATAATATCACAAGTATAAGTATATCACAAAGACTGGCACTAAATAAACTTATTCGTGCTCGTGTTTTAGACTTTTCGATGAAACTATTGTCAATTATGTCAGCAATCAGCCTGTTCTCTGAGAGTGTGTGAAAGAATTTTAGTGTTATTAAAAAATAAATATAGTATGTACTAGCAAAATGTAGAAAGTGCTCATTGGGCATAAAACTCATCTGCATCGCTTTCAATTGGAAAAGTGCCCAAAACACAATACAGGGTCGCTTTACCACGTGGAATGGCAAAACCGATTTTTTGGCCGAAGAAAGGGCCACTACTTGCTGAAGTCACAAAAAGCTCGATGAGCTCTCGGATCCCATGGCCCTAGTGTTTCGCACCCAAATGGCTCAAACAAATAACTCAATTCAATTCAATTTATTCAGTTACATTGTGTTCGAATATCAACATCATAAAACAAAAATATTAAAATAAAAAGTAAACACTAAACTTAAATTAAATTAAGATAGATAAAGATTACAATTAAGAGATATTCTCAAAAGGAAGCAGGCAGGCAAAAGAGGCCAATCATACAAAAGACGGAAAGTATATAACTAAGTACCTACCTACGATCACTAAGGAAACCGTTCCCTATGGTAGACATTATGTTTTATAGCAGTACGAGAGCATCACGCCTTTAAAGCCTGGGGTCTTTACATCATCGCGTGCCAAGGCATCAGGATCATCGGGTTCAGTTTCTGAAACAGGTGGCACCTCGGTTCTGACAAGAGATCGACGGTTTGTCATTTATCTGGCGAGTCGAGCTATGCCACTAGCGCTCCTTCTGCAGTAGGTATAGGCCATGGTGTCCGAGGAAATTGACTATTTCACCACATTGGCAGAGATGTGGAGCTCCGCTACGAGAGAGAGACACTAGTCTTTCGAGAGGATTTCTCACCCAGCAAAGTACAAATATTGGGTGACGGGAGCGCCTGTAGCCAGAGGCCCGATTCCCATATTCACAGCCAGAAAGCGGGCACGTTCGTCAGTATTGCTGGATGTTTTAATAAGACCATGTCGAATCAATCTGCAAAGCGGCATATCCCAATGTCTCTGGCTTCACGGGCGGATCCATATCTTGGCAAATCAATTTCCAGACGTTTACTGCATCAATACAACGTGTAACAGAATAAACACAATACCTCTGATTTCCGGGTTGGTCCCATAGTAAAAGTTGTTCATAATGATGAGTACAGGAGCTTTTCGCTAAGGTTAATGCAGTATTGGCAGTTTTTAAATCTTGGTTTGAAAGTAACAAGCTTTTAATTAACACTGAAAAAACCAATATACTTAATGTTATTTAGCACAACAGCTCGTAATAAAGACAACATGATGATCGCACTTAATGAAGTTAAAATTGACATACCTAGTTAATGAGGTAAAGTTTCTAGGGATATAATTGACAAATATTTAAATTGAACTGTGAGCCATTGATTCGTATATTTCCTCCGCGTGTTATGCCTTACACATTCTTAGGGATGTTATAGACTATATTATATTATGCTTTAATAGATAAGATTTAATAGGTTGAGAAATAGTGTTCAGTTTTGGGGGAATAGTTTTGAATATAACTGCCAGAGAGCCTTTGTGCTTCAAAAGAGGGCCATACGAACCATGGTCCGGATACCGCAAATAGAGAGCTGTCGGCGACACTTAATACATTTAAAAAATCTTACTGTGCCCAGCCTCTATGTGTATTGTTGGTGAATTAAAAAAAATACCTGCATAACTATGAAACAGATGAGGAGAGACAGTTGAGGGAAAGTACGCGCAGGAAAGATATTAAAAACAAAATTATACCCCGTCTTAATTTTGTGCAGCATAGTCCACAATATCAAGCAGTGCGGATTTTTAATAGGTTGCCATTGGGCTTAAAAACCATAATTTATAAAGCTCATTTAAGTCAAGACTCAAAGCATTCCTATTGGAGAAATGTCTGTACCTATTCCATAGACGATCAGTTAATGTGAGACTGGGAATATTGGTTTATTATTGTTTTTTTTTTGTATTATTTTCTATAATTTATTGTTGAATGTGTTAATTTTATTATTTAAATGAACTTTTTTTTAAATTTATTACAAAGATTGTTTTATACTACTGAATTACTTAAATTGAAAAATTTTGAAATTGAATGACCCATTAAGAGGTATTGCGTTTATTCTGTTTCACGTTGTATAATATTATCAATAAACCTAAATTATTATACTTAAAGCTAAAACTATGAATGCATCAGTTAATGATGAACTACCCAGTTCGTCAACATCCGACCGTCCTTCTCCGCGAAACTTCTGCACATTCGTGCCATTCGCCTGTGAGCAGTACGGGGCACTCTTCACTGTCAAAATCATTGTTCAAAAGCAAGGTAACGCAACCAAAGAAATCTTTGAAGGAAACTTAGGCATTAGAAACGTCACACGACACTTAAAAATTTTGTATCTGTCTGTTAGTTTGTTTGCCCCGGCTAGCTCCGAAAAGGTGTTCTAAGTTGTTGATGCCTAGTCCAGTCATTGCGTTGTTATGGGTCATCCATAAATTACGACACATATTAAGGGGGATCATCACTCACCCTTCATTTGTAACGTAATTAATGAATAAATTACCAACTCGTAAATAGTAAACCTTGTATCGCCGTCATCACGAAGTCATCTCTTTCCAAGTCATATCATTTACATTTTTATTATACAATCCATTCAGCGCATTTATTACAAAGCGCATTCATTGTTGCAGCTGAATATATCCGAGTCGATGACAAAAAGAGGCCACGGTCTCATCGTCCGCGCGAAGCTAAAGGTCGCACGTCTAGACAAGCGGCCACCGCGGAGGAGCAGGAGTTGGAGGACCCGATGGAGAGCGAATCCGGGCAGCAGTTCATGTTCATCACGATCGTGCAGGACAACGCCGGCGACCTGGTGGAGCTCATCTTCGACCGCTGCGTCGAAATCCCGGTCATACTCATTAAGGTGATCGCAATGTGCATACCTTACCAGCGGCAGCTGCATAAGCTGACGGTGCTCAGGACGCCGCTACTACCTATAACAATTTACGAGTTCTCAAAGTTTATGTCGCAACTCACNTCACCGAGGTGTGCCTGGACGACTCGCCGCTCGCCGGCCGCAACCACGACTTGCTGCTGGCGCCGCCGTCTCGCTTGTACTACTTGTCGCTTGCGAGGTGTAAGCTGAACGACGAGGACTGCGCGCACCTGGCGGAGCTGCTGCAGCCGCCGCGCGCAGCCGCCTCCTCGCTGCACGTGCTGCTGCTTGCGTCGAACAGGATCGGTGACGAAGGGGCACGCGCCTTAGCCCACACTTTACGCAGCAATCGCGGTTTGCATTACCTTAATCTAGCGGGAAACCGCATCACCGACTCAGGGGCCATCAGTATTTTGAAAAGTCTTATGGAGTTCCCTTTAACGAATAACGAATTGAAAGCAAAGAGTTTGCGGCACATTCAATTTCTCAAACGGAGAGGTGAGGAGTTCGCTAATTTAATTAAAGAACTGTCCAAAGAAGACAAAAGTATATGCGATGTCCGCTCTACCAAGCGAATTAAACCCATTCGAGGGACTAAGTCCGGTCCAGAGATAAGCGCGGTCGATGCGATCCTCCAGAGAGCGAATATCATGACCGATAAGCTCGTAGGCATTTTCATTGATCCATTCACTAATGATAAGACGGTGGTACGCGGAGGAACGGTATACTGCCTCGGCAACAAGGCGCTGTGTGGTCTGAACCTGTCCTATAATAATTTGCAATTCCCGAGCATTAAATGCCTGTGGCAAGTGCTGAAGCAGCAGAGCGGCGTGATGTTGCCGGGGGCTTCGGAGCCGGGGCTGCTGCGCGTGCGCGTGGACGGCAACAACCTGCCGCATGAGTGCGAGGAGCTGCTGGACATCGAAAAACTGCTGGAGCGCGCGGTGGCGAGCGTGTCCCGCCTCATGGTGGGCGCGGGCAAAGGCTCGTGCCGACCCATAATCAAGACCAGGCCATTCGGCAGCAGTCGCATGGTACTGCCACACAAGCCCCCTTCTGCCTAGTCATTTATATAAAAATAATCACATATTTACTTTATTCATTGTCTATACAAATTATTTAAGTTTTTAAATAGATATTAGAATAAAATCGAAAAATCATGTACCTAGCCCACTGGTAGATATCGGGAACAGGTCCTACCGCTACCGTACATATTTTATTGTTATCTATTATTATTTATTTTGTTACTAGATATAATACCTACCTAATTGATTGATTGATTTTTAGTAGGAATAATTAGGTAATATTTTAAATATTTAAATTATGTTTTTGCTCGTTAATTTTTTGGAATTAGATCAATCAAAGTATTATGTATTGCAAAGTAGTTTGATAACATAATAGGTGTGCGAGGCCCTTATGATTTTAAATAAGTATTCTATTATAATAAAAACCATTTGTATAAGAATGTAACATTTTATTTCGGGCTGTACGTCTTAACAACCTACTTCACAATACAGCTTAATTCTCTTTCGTGGACAAGAAGAAGCTCATATGTTTTGATTGAAACGAAGAAGTACGGACTATAAATGACGTTTGAAAAGCGGTCGTTTATAGCAGTTCTACTAACACTTAGATCTAATTAATAATAAAATAAAAGTTCAAGTAATCGATAAGTAGGTACTATCTTTAAGTTACCTACTATAGTGAGACCTAATTTTTAGGGTTCCGTAGTCAATAAGGAACCCTTATAGTCTTGCCATGTCCGCCTGTCTGTCCGTCCGCGGTTTAGCTCAGAGACGCTTAACGCTAGAAAGTTGAAATTTGGTATGGGTATAGGTACTTATTAAACGACCAAGTGGTAAAATTAAATCTTGAAAAAAAAAAACTTTTTTCGTCTATCCCATGGTGTGTGTGGTAGGAATTACGAAAAATAATATATCGTGCAAATAGTCATACTCACCCATTATTATCAATATTGAATCTAAGGTAAAAGAGAAGTTAAAAAAAGTACATTGCACAATAAAAAAAGTAACTTTGACTCTTTTTCGATACTTTTTAGATGAAGCATTTAAAGTACCACTTCCACTTAAAATAGAAGATGACATTACAAACGCAACTCTTTAATACCAAAGTACAAAATGACGCATGGAACTCGCTTGCATTAGATCAATACAAGTCTGATGTCCAATCTGTCGCCCTAAACAAATTGGACTAAATTAAGGAAAAAATAACAGAAAATTATGGCAACAAAATAGATGTCCTGGTACGAAAAAAAGTTTCAACCACAAAGTAAGAGAACTAAAACAAGCTCTGGAACAAGATCGTAACGCTTCCTTTCAGGCATACCTAGAGGGCCTTGATGCAACAGCAGCTACTGACTACTCTCTTTGGAAAGCCACTAAGAAAATTAAAAAGACCCATAGTAACAAGTTCACCACTCAGAAACCCAGATCTCAGTTGAGCACGTACCGAACAAGAAATAATAGAGCAGCAAACATTTGCGGAACATCTAGAAAAGGGTTTTCAACACCACCCATACGAGGGTTCACCCGAAAATGAAAAAGAAATGATTGAATTTATTGATACCCCTGACCAGGATATCGAACCTGACAACTTTACTAAAAGTGAAGTAGAATAAATTATTTAAAAAAAGCAAACACCAAGAAAGCCGGATATGACCTAATTACCAACAAAGTCTTCCAGGAACTACCAGACTCAGGGTTAACACTACTCACAGCAATCTATAATGCCATCACCAAAGTGAGTTTTTGTTTGGTGATGGCATTATAGATTGCTGTGAGGAGTGTAAAGTTGTATAAATAATTATGCTGTTGAAACCAAACAAGCAACCTGAGGACCAGAAATCATACAAGCCGCTTAGTTTATTACCCATACCTGCGAAAATATACGAATCTCTTATATTGCGCCGACTGACACCATTGATAGAACAGCGCAAATTGATTCCTAAACATCAATTTGGATTTCGTCGTAAACACGCCACTATCTAACAGGTCCACAGCCTCCATCCCTTTGAAACTAAAAAGTACTGTGCAAGTGCTTTTTAAGACATATCACAAGCCTTTGATAGGCCTACCTACATGTACAAAATTCTAAAATCTTTTCTGGAAAACAAACACTTTCTAGTCCAAAACGGCGAAGCGCTCTCAAGTCTCTGCCCTGTTAAAGCAGGAGTTCCACATGGCAGCATGCTACCAACCTCAGAGTGTATGACCACCGGTACTTTTGCTGCCGACACCGCGATCTTTACAGCTCACCCAGACCCAGTTGAGGCGGCGAAACTCTTACAGTGTGGGCTTAATGATCTATCCATCTGGTTAAAAAATGGAGAATCAAGGCTAACGAAATACAATATTTAAATGTTACCTTTACTCGAAGATGAGGCACTTGTCCACCCGTCAAACTCAATAACATAGAAGTCCCACAATCAGACCATGTCAGGTATTTAGTATTATACCTTGATAAGCGACTCACCTGGCAAAAACATATTTTCACAAAAAGGAAACAATTAGGATTACAACAACGTAAGCTCTATTGGTTAATAGGTCGCCGGTCACAACTGTCGCTAAGCAGCAAACTTCTACTCTACAAAACGAACCTTAAACCGATATGGACTTATGGAATACAACTCTGGGGGGCAGCGTCCCATTCCAACATCGAAATCACGCAAAGATTCTAAAACAAAATCTTGAGGACATAACCGGTGCCCCCTGGTTCGTCACAAATGAACAACTCCATCACGACCTGCACATGACCACAGTCAAACAGGAAATACTCTTCCATACAAACACGTACAAGGAAAGAATTAAAGACCATCCGAACAGCTTGGCCAATGTCTTGATGTAAGACAACACTACAATTCGCAGATTGAAACGGAAGATGCACCAAGACACACTTAAATTGCAGTGAAATAGAATGCAACACTGGTCGCATACCAAGCATGCCAGTAATAAACCCAAGCAACCCACTGATAAATGACCCTGTGGCGACCGATCGCAGCGTAAAGAGAGACAAACAAAAAAAAATAGTTAAGTGCATTTAACTATTTTTCTGGCGTGTATAAGGAGACGGGTAACTACGGAACCCTAAACTGTGCATGGCCCGACGCGCACTAGGCCGGTTTTTTTTAAATTGACTACAACGTCTAGAACTGTGACGTTTGCAGAGTGTGTACTCAATGGGTCTTGGTATCGGATTTGGAGGCGATGTTCGGTAAGGGCGGCAGCACCGCAGAGAGATACGGGTGCAGTCCTCGTGGGCAGCTCTCGAAGTGAGCCTTCTTGATCCTGGCCTGTCGCAGCCGCGCCGCGCGCACCAGCTCGGGCGTGGGCGGCCGCCGCACCGGCTGCGTCGACCCCATGCGCAGATGCCCGTACAGAGGGATCTGAAACACATAAGTGCAATGTATTCAGTACACGAGTCATGTCTGCCAGGGTTGTGGGATTGTTCGAAAGAGTTACCGCGGCCCTGGAAACCAATTTGAATGAACAACGGGTGGGTTTTAGTCAGTAGGTACGAATCGAAATGATTTTCCATCCACAAAAAAGTACCTACATTCATCAATTTAATTTTACAGTCGCTGTTGCTGGGGAGTGGTTATTGACATTAAAACTAGTCAAACTAAGTATTTTACTAACGATGGGCAGTGATTGGTCGAGCACGATGCGGTCCACAGGTTCCGGTGGTTTTGGCAGCACGAAGTGTTTCCCCAGCAGCGGCTCTTCTAGCGGCGCGCCGAAGGTCTTGTGCAGCAGCTCGTCCTCGGTGATGTCGCGCAGCTTGTCCACCTCCTCCTGCCCCGGCACGAAGCGAGACACCTCGCCACCATTCCACACCTACTCATAATACAGCCCATTAGAACCTAGTGTCACCGAAAAATGGAAATGAATTACATTTAGGTCTATTTTTCTTGCATCGTGCATGAAACTTTCCACCGACGTGACATCGCAGAAAAATATGTGAAAGACTTTTCTTATTATTTCCACGAGATGGCATGGTTTGTACAGAAACTATAATTTATCTTTTGTCATGTGTATAGCTGACCTTGAGGGTAGTGAAGCTGGCGACCTTGTGCACGTCCGGCGGGAAGCGCGTGAATTCCAGGCTCCACGGCACGAAGCTGCCCAGCGTCTGCAGATACTCGCCCGACAGCCGCCATACGCGCGCGCTGTAGTCCGCACTCCCACTGCGCATACCGTGATGTTGGGACTTCAAACTTCAAAATCTATCATGCCCTTCTCATGGGTATAGCCAGAAACTACACTTACCGCCACATGATACGATCTTTACACAAACTTTAGCTTTGTTCGAATGTTTATGTGAATTATATTGGTAAGGTACACTTCCAGAACGTCTCCAGCCACACAAGAGTGGTTGGATTTGTTTTTGTGTGAAAAACAAATGAACCGCACGCTAAAGTGACTAACCTCTTCGTGCACGTTCTACGTCAGGAGCAAAGGTCGACTTACCTCTGGAACTCACGACTTACGTGAAGACAAGTTTGAGTTCATCGATGTAGGCGATGGTGGTGACGGAGCGCAGATGCGCGCGGTAGCTGTTGAGCAGCATCGGCAGCGGCTGGTCGCGCGTGCGGCGCTTGGCGCGGCCCTCGATGCGGTCACGCCACAGGAACGGGAACAGCAGGCGGAGCCGCGGCATGTTCACAGGGACCTTAAATATATGACGTATATCGCAGCCAAATAGCTCAATCAACCGTTTGATTGAATGCCTAGCCATTTCATTGAACGGCATCGTTTAATCAGCGGCCTAAGTGAAAAGATTTTCATTTAAGTTTTTTAATTGAAAATCTTGGTTCAATATCGTATGGCGGCCACTCGCGACGCTTTGTTCGCGATATGTCACCGGTGGCGGCCACCAACCACCTTCGTTTGCGCGGTACCAAAGGACTTGCGCGAGACAGTCACCGGTGGCTGTGGTCGGTGGTCCGTTTGCGCGGAGCCTTAGGCTGAACAGTCATTTTGGGTCTCATCGGGGCCCTCATGGTTTCGAAGTCAGTTTAGAGAATTCCAGGTGGGCCTTGGCAGTTTCATGTTTCACAGTGCCTCGCTAGGAAGGCAGTTCATGGCTGGTTTTGTTCGTACAAACAAAAAACGTTTCCAATAAATTCGATATTGTCGGATGTAGTCCCAAAATTGTGAATGTAACAGCAAATAGGGAAATTCGCGTATAATGTTAATAAAGTGTTAGGTTAGACAAACCGTTGTATTAATGAGATAGTTGCTCAGGAGCCACACTTTAATGTATCCCATCGTAGTGCCAGTGAAGAGGAACTCGTTGTTCTCATCGGTGGCGAAGGCCGACACGTAGTCCCCCGCCATGTGGATGGCCTGGAACGAGCCCTGGTAGCCTCCCGCCGAGTGGTCCGACCAGCACTGCACCTGTCCGTTCTCAAGTGCCAGTAGAAATGAAGCTAGAAAGAGTAGAAAGTTAATAAAATCTCCTTTATTGTTCATAGCAACATGATGTCTGTATCACTATACCATACGAGTACCATATAAGATTATAGTGGATGGAACAACAGCAGCAGTCTTGTTGGCATATTTATCGCAAGACTTAAACTCTGACTCCCTGATACAGCCAGGGCTTGCAGCAGACTAGGGGAAAACTCATATACGTAAGAGCACTGGACACGCGCGTCACCTGTTTAGTCCCTTTGTCTAAGGCGCGTGACGTACTCAGAGCCTGCCGATCGCCAGTCCCGATCTACCTCAGTTGCCGGACGCACTTTCGCTTGCGCTATTATTGCGATAGCGATACACCCGCGCTAAACCGCTGTGAGCTTTAATTACTGTAGACATTGTTGTGTGTTGTATGGAACATTAAAGTGTCGGACTACCTAACAGGAATATTATTTTTCCAGAGCCAGTAAGTCAGCCCTCACACATCAACTACATAACCAAAAGTTCATGCGAAACGTTTTGCATGAACCATTAATTAATGCATAAATATCAAAGCCAAGCAAACTTGCTGCCTTCATCAGACAGAACATAATGGCAACTGACCGACTTGCACGTGCTGTGGCCTGGTGTGCAGGAAGACGCAAGCGTGCACGGACAGGTGGCGCATGCTCTGCGCGCGCACCGGCATGGACATGGACGACACGCGCCGCGCCGTCGCCTTCTTGATGGCCACAGACGCGTCCACGCTCTCACGTGCAATGGCTTTACTGCACAAGACCACGTCTAACTTAAATATTGTGTGAAATAACTGTTTGTCAGAACCAGGTTCCAAGCTACTGGTCAGGGCTTCAGAAAGAGAAATTTCCTAAAAATACGAACAGTGTCCAGACCTACAGCTTTCTGGACTGGTCTTTGATTCTGCTGCTTAACGAGATCCTGGTGCCGGGTGTAGGTAGAGGTTTGTGACTATAAAGCCATTGAGGGACCTTGCAAAAGTCGTGTCACATCTCAAATGTCGACAATCTCACGAACCTAGTCAAGATCCTTAATTTGTTTATCTTTCTCGACTTTGACGAGGTTTGCGTCATGCGGGACGGTTATGTAGTAAAGTCATGTAGGCATTGTTTAGCAGATTAGCACACTAATAAAGCTGCGTTGGAGCTATTAAGACCGATAAAAATAACTTTGTTCGTTCTTATAAAGTTGCAGACGCTTTTAATTGACGAATTTTAGCAAATTCGTCAATTAAAAGCGTCTGCAACTTTCAACACAACAATCCCTTTCGCTGGGATCACACTGAGGTACCCGGGCTTGCGGATGGAGACGGCGAGGCATCTTTTATGTTTCTGTTCAGATTTTTCGGTGACACTCGGCTTGACCTCTCGTTTGCTGAAGTGCATTTCGAGTCGCAGTGCTGGCTCCGTGCACGAGAACCGCCTGGATTTTGACAAAGTATTAGGTACCTAGTATTCGTTTGATATCTTCCAAACTCATTGTCTCTTAACTCGTTTGTTTACTATTTGTTTGCAAAAACGCTCTCACAGCATTGTCACAAATGCTTTCTTACAGTGCTTATTTTGCCTAATGCGCCCCGTTTCTTTTCACGCAAAACGGCGCGGATGATTCTTGATTGGGAACGGTGCGTCGCGAAAATGGATTTGCGCAAGTGTCCTATTACCAGCCTTCTGTACTCAGCTACTCACCTGTACGGCTGCCCTGTCTCCAGCTTCCACAGCACAAGTTCCGAGTTGTAACTGGTGGTGACCAGTGTGAGAGGGGTGCGCACGGCGGCCGCCAGCACGTCGTCCGTGTGGCGAGTCTCCCAGCTCTTGCCGGTCGTCGACATTCCAGTGTCTTCGAACTCTACCACGTGACTATTCCAACCTACCGCTAGAATTCTGAACCAATGTGGTTCGAGTTTTAGGAATTTAAGAAACAAAAACAAAAGAAGAAAGTTGAGATAAAATAATAAGACTTGTAGCTAGTGCAACAACAATAGCTGGCACCGAATATTCCAAGTCCCAAAGTCGGATTTAAAACCTGATATATGATGTATTTGAAACATTTGTCGAATAGCAGAATTTATCAGCTCACCTGCCTTCCACCCAGAAGCAACCAGTGACTTCACACATGTGCTCGATGGCCATCTGTCTTATACACACGCCTGTGTTGAAGTTCCACACCTAGAGAACACATGCAAAGCGACGCCAATCATTTAAAATACATTTTGTCGTTACGCACTGCGACTGCGCCAGTGCGTACGAGGCCTTGCTTCAACGAGTTGTCTTGATGTGCCAAAATAGAATAATATTAAAACTACTGCAGACCAAAGGCTTTTTTTTTCATTTTCTACTGAACACGATCCAGAACGCAGTAACCAAGACGCGTTCAGGCGGGCTTAAATATTTCTCCGATAGTTAATTCATCTTACATCAAAACTCTCATTCTTTGTCAGTCGTAGCATGGAGTTTGTTAATTGCACAACAGTGAAGTTTCTTAACTATACTTACAATAATTTTATAAACAAATTAAAGTATAGGTGCTGCTGTTAATCAGGAAGCAGTACTACCAGACCTTGAGCTCGCCAGTCCTGGCACCGGTGAGCAGCAGCAGATGGCCAGGGTCGAAGCACGCGGCGGTGATCTCCACCGGAATCACTTCGCCGTGCAGCACGCGCACGTGTGCGTCCCGGATCAGCACGTTTCGTTTACCTGCACACTTATTGTGTTACATACTGGTATGGCTTCAGACGACATTGTTGCTGTCGCGGGTGAACTTGTATGAGGCTGGCACAAGAACTTACGTTCTTGGCTGAGAGGTCTATGCTCAGTAGTGGGCGAAGTCAGGCTGTGGTCCTGTGGATAATGATGATAATGATGGCTTCAGGTAAAAAGGACGCCATTCTTTAACCTTCTACAGAATCGGTCGGACAGTACATGCTGGTACTATACCAATCCCAACGCAGAAGAAGTCCGAAATCTCAAAGACATACCAGTAACTGGATCCCAGTTGATGATGAAGCTATCCATGCCACAAGTGATGATGACCTTGAAGAGGGGGTTGAAGAGGATCTTGCAGACAGTGCGCGAGTGCGTGAAGCCGTCAGTGTGGAACGGGTTCAGCTGCTCGTCCAGCAACACGATGGCTATTTTGACGCCGGCGAGGATGAACTGGCGCGTGGCTCGATTGTACACGGCGGAGATGAGAGATCGCTCGGTTTGCTCGGTCAA
>NDFZ01004196.1:18444-52326 GCA_002192655.3 Mamestra configurata
AGGAAGCAGTACTACCAGACCTTGAGCTCGCCAGTCCTGGCACCGGTGAGCAGCAGCAGATGGCCAGGGTCGAAGCACGCGGCGGTGATCTCCACCGGAATCACTTCGCCGTGCAGCACGCGCACGTGTGCGTCCCGGATCAGCACGTTTCGTTTACCTGCACACTTATTGTGTTACATACTGGTATGGCTTCAGACGACATTGTTGCTGTCGCGGGTGAACTTGTATGAGGCTGGCACAAGAACTTACGTTCTTGGCTGAGAGGTCTATGCTCAGTAGTGGGCGAAGTCAGGCTGTGGTCCTGTGGATAATGATGATAATGATGGCTTCAGGTAAAAAGGACGCCATTCTTTAACCTTCTACAGAATCGGTCGGACAGTACATGCTGGTACTATACCAATCCCAACGCAGAAGAAGTCCGAAATCTCAAAGACATACCAGTAACTGGATCCCAGTTGATGATGAAGCTATCCATGCCACAAGTGATGATGACCTTGAAGAGGGGGTTGAAGAGGATCTTGCAGACAGTGCGCGAGTGCGTGAAGCCGTCAGTGTGGAACGGGTTCAGCTGCTCGTCCAGCAACACGATGGCTATTTTGACGCCGGCGAGGATGAACTGGCGCGTGGCTCGATTGTACACGGCGGAGATGAGAGATCGCTCGGTTTGCTCGGTCAAGTCTGCCGGGATATCGATGTAGGACTACCAAAGATCATGAATGAGAAATTATTAGTTGAGTTTAATAATTAAGATGGTCGAAGTTTGCAGCAATAAATGAATATGAAATTATAGATTATTTAAATGGTTGGAAAAGCAACGTAAAAGATTTTTATTTATTTAATAAACGCTAAACTTATTGTAATTTTACAAAGAGTATTTACGATTCCTGTAGGTACTTTACACATAATCTTCGTTTGAACAGACACAACATATCGCCTCGCTGGATTTAAGTATCTTCACGAAAGATTTACGGCAATGTAAAAAATCCTCTTACCTGAATGCAAGCTTGACTTTGCACATCCCACACTTTGATAACTCTGTCTCTAGATAACGAGTAGATGGTCTGACCCTTGTTCTGCAGCACAAGGCAGGTGATGCCGGCATGGTGTCCGATGAAGGCCAAATTGGCCTTGGTCGGCACGAATGGGCTCCACACTCGGACAACGCAGTCGGGACCTCCTGTCACCAGCACATGCGCTTCCTCATTGAATGCGAAGCATTGAATACCCTGCAAAATAAGTTCGATTAGTTACCGTATAAAAAAGTTTAGCTGAATGTCCCTACTGCAACGCTACCACAGAGCAGTAATAACGGATTTAAGTAACAGCTAAGCAGTTAAAATGTTGAATGTTGTAAGAAAGCAAAAGAACAATTTGGAATGAAGAGAACAAAACACAGCTTCTCACCTTTTCTAATGTGAACACAGTACGTGAATGTGCCTTGGAGCCTCGTATGTCGCACATGATCAGGGAGTCGGGGCAGGTGGCGCAAGAAATCACGCAGTGCAGCGACCCGTAGTACGACACCTGACGCACCCACTCCTTGTGTATGCGGTGCAGCTCTAGCAAGTGAATATCTGGAAGCAAGTGTGGCTGGAAATAGAGAAAAAATAAAACCGTTTATGGAAAAAAAACAGCAATGATTGTGTAAATATATCTTAAGACCTGACGATCGAATACGGATGAAAACGTAAACAAGAGGATGAAAAAAATATATTTTTTTTTACTATTGATAGTCATGCGTTTGACCACTATCTCACCTGATGGTAAGCGATTATGTGGTCGAAGATGGAGCACGCTTGCCTAGAAGAAACCTATTCTAACTCTTGACTTAAATACTCCCAGGTTGTAGCTATCAGGAAACACAGACTCATGGCAGGGAATTCCACTCCATAGCTGTACGCACAATAAATGTGTACCGGTGTCACATCGCTGTACATCTTAACACTATACGATCCGAATGATAAAATAAGTTGAATCAGAACCATATAACCAATAGCAAGTATTGTATCATGATCACCCGTTTTTGCACATCAACATGCCGTAGTTTTCTCAAAGCTCGGCCTGGTTCATTCTTGAATGGACCGCGGAGCACCGGAGAGAACAGAAGCACTCGTACGTTGCCCCCGACGTCGCCGCAAATCAGCTTCGATTGCTCCTCTATGTCTTTGCTAAAGTGGTAGTGCATTGTACAGATCTGGGAAATGGCAAGGAGAATTTTAAACACATCCATTAAAAACATTAAACCCGTGGTTGGGTCACAGCTCGCTATTGTACAAGAAACGTGTCGATATAAATCAATAATTTTAAGAATATTACATTAAACAGACGTGTGTGATAACTGACAAACTAGCACATTTAAATTGTTGTACAATTCGCTAAGCAATCATTATTGTATTATCATTAAAATAGTCATGTTTTGGGATCCAGAAAAACTGAAACAATCGGCGAAATCTCTTGCCATATACTCCCAGCTGGTGATGACCATCTTCAAGGTGAAGGTCTTGGCAGTGCAGTCGTAGAAGCGCAGGTCCCGCTCCGTGGAGCTGGTGACGATGATGTTCACGTCCGGCATGCACACCATGTCCGTCACCCACGTCGTGCGGACCTTCAGGTGGGCTGTGGAAGGAAGACACAATTAATCGAAATCTAATCGTTAATTAACAGGCTCTTGAAATAACTACTAACGGCTTGAGGAGTAAGCAGTCCTCAGCAGCTTCATGTCGAGTGACCACCAGTTGATCATGCCGTCACGGCTTGCCGTTATATATGTGCCTTGCATTTGGTCCGTGCTACGGTCCTGTACCAGACAATTAGTAACGATTAAACAGCACATAATATGTATAACAATATACAATATGGAAATGCTCATAAAAATTGTAAGGTTAAGAACCTTTTCGACAGTCGGACAAAAGCATATTCTAGATATGGAATGCCTGTGTTCCGAGCTCATCATGACTGGCAGGCCCAGGATAGGTGGCTGCAGCAACTCCCGCTGGTTCTCCGCGTCGTTGCCGAAGTAGCCCAGGATCAGGTGGGACACCACCTCCTCCCAGTCCACCTTGCCAGTACGGCTGGTATTCATCTAACCGTAACGGAAAATCTACTTAGTTAATTATTGTTTAATTATTGCTTAATTAGTAATTTGTTCCCAATTTTTTTAGTACAATTGGGAATCGATGGGAGCAGATAATTACGTCAATATTAGTCGTGTTATACGGCACACATACCTTCACTTAAAACCGGTATAACAGTAGTATACGATAACAAATTTACCAAAATTTCCAAATAATAGGAGATAATTAAGGATTAAATTCTGTATACCATCTTAATACTATCATCGTAGATCTACAACATTAGCTACCTTCAAAAACATGATGTTAAACTCATCATCATCGTACTCCACGTTCAACAAGGTCTTGAGTAAGTCTCTGAACTCGGCAGCCGTCATCTTGTTCCCGCTCGCTTGCTGGAATTCTTCCTTCATCTGCACCATGTCTTCCTTGCTGCACCGGTCGTGCAGGGGTACGTTGCGCCATCCTGGTATCTTACTTAACGCTGTCACGTTCGAACACAAAGATAAAGACCTCATTCCTATTTCTCTTTCGCTTGCCATATCGGTTTTTAAAATCACGCAGAATTAGGTAACGAGTATCAGAGTGTGATAGGAATGTTATGATTTGATTTAGCTATTACTTGTTTATGATTATTGCAAGACAATAGCACTGTCAAAGGTTTGCTAATCTCGTAGGTATCGGTATAGTTGTGGCACATACCGACATTACGAGCATAAGTAGTCCCACCCACCCTCTACCGTAAAGAGAATCTATCGAAAAGATAAATTCTCTTTACGGTAGAAGGTGGGTGGGACTCTCATTGTTACAACACAAAGTGCCATTGTAAAACAATATTTAAAAAGGTTACACAAAAAATATTTATTAAATTATCGCCATATAATCCTGACATCTATGTATTTATCTTTTTTATTAGAAAAAAATTAGAAAAACATGCATTGTGTTTCTAAAAAATAATGCATATCCGAATTCATATTTGGATTTCGGATCTGGTCCTATACAAGCAGTACCTACTTCTAACCGACATAATTATCTAGGATTCGCATTGGATCAAAAGACTTAAAGACTCAAAGACTCTAATTGTGCACTATTCATAACGAAAACCCCATCCAAATCGGATCAGCAGTTTTTGAGAAAATCGCGGACATATAAACATACACATGGATGGAATCGCTAAGAGTAGGTAATTAAAATTTCATGTAAACCAGTAACAGTCCTTTTCTTTGATGTGAACAAAGCTTTCGATTTTGTGAACCACAATTTACTTGGGGAAAATGGCAATAACTATGGAATCCAAGGAATGGTATTAATTAGACAGTTAATTTATTTAAATTAGTTATTTATCTGACCGTCACCAAAAAATAAGATCCATGAACGAAAAAAGTGAGTCAGCTTCTCACAGTTCTGAATAAGTCAATCCGAATAAGGAGTACCCCAAGGAAGCATAGTTGGCCTATTCTTTTTCCTTATTTACGTTGCAATTTATCAACAATTTGCATACTTATTGCTGACGATATATCGGTCATATATTACATAGTAACTAATGATANTTTTATTGCGTTCAACAAGGTAAAAAAAAAAAAATGATATAATCTAAACTTATATTGTAAAGAAGAAAGATTTATTTATTTGTTACGATTTGGCTCAAAACTTCACAACGGATTTTAAAAATTCTTTCGCCAGTAGAAATATTCATTATTAACTTAAAACATAGGCTACATTTTATTTTCGAAAATAATAGAAATCCTTACGAAAATTGCAATAATGTAATCAAAAGTAGCAAAATTTTGCCTAATTGATGAAACATAAAAATAATGACTCAACCATAATAGTTAGACATATGCGCTTGCAGACTTTTTATAGAAAATAATGCGTACTTGAATTATCTTCGATTTGGTTCAAATTATTTAATCAAAACCAGAGTAGAATGGAAAAGGAGATTTCGTCATCATGATATTAATCCTTATCCATTTTAAATGGTTTGATAATTAAGGTTGATTATGTACATGTAAATTACACTAAATTATTCAAATCGTACCACTCGTTTAAAGTTACAGTAATGTATATGTCACCGGAAAATAGCAAACTCCGTAAATTATAAAATAACTTGAAAGATTGTAAACTCTCGATAAATTGTGAACTAAACATTTGGAATACTATATTACGCATCAAAATTTGATGGTCTTCAAGTAAGTAAATCAATATGACCTTATAATGTAGTTATTATAGGTAATAAGACAAACTTTTTTTATTTTTTATTTGAGATGAGTTTGTTCTTGACTGCAGTCTAGGTCATAGATGACAGAGACAAAGTCGACGATGGAGCGAGCTTACCCAGAAGAAGCCTGTTCACTCTAATTTTGAAGAGATTAGGTTTGTATGCGTTCGGAAACACAGACGCAGGCAGAGAGTTCCACTCCTTTGCTGTGCGCATTATAAAAGACGTTTGGAAACGTTTAGTGTGAATTGGTGGAATAGCAACAAGGTAGGGATGGTAACTTGCAGTGCGTCTGCCGTCTAGATGTCCGATGGTAGAAGGGGGCCGGTGGAATAAGGTCGTGCAGTTCCTGGACACTGTCCCCGAAGTACAATCTGTAGAAGACCGCAAGCAGGCAACCTTGCGGCGATGAGCCAAGCTGTGAAGCTTGGCATCCACCAGTTTTACGTCGCAATGAGCTTCTTAGCTCTGCGTTCCACCGAGTCAAGCGCGGCAAGTTGATATTTAACTGAGCCATCCTAAAGGTGGCAGCAATAGGTACTCCATGCAGGATCGGACTTGTGCTTTGTAAAGGGTTAAAAGCTGTCCAGGCGTAAAGTATCGCTTCACTCTATTTAGGATGCCCAGCTTTTTGGCCGCAGTTTGGGCTTTGTGCTCAATGGTGGCGCTAAAGTTGAAACTGGGTGTTAACTCCATGCCTAGGAGCTCGAGCGGATCGGTTACAGGGACAGATGTACCCCGAAAAGTAGGAGTTAGGTCGAAACGACTCCTTTTGCGGTAAAAAGACACGCTTGTGTTTTGGTGGCGTAAAAGAGACCAGATTGTCATCACCCCACTGGGAGACAAGGCTTAAGGTCAAATTTGTCCGCTCTACCATGGCCTCTCTCAAGGAACGAACCTCTTCCCCGCTGGTTTTTATATATCTTATATCTATAAAAAAATCAAATAAAAGAAAATACAATAATTTACCAGTAAAGGCATTTTATTCCGTTTTTACACATATCAACCAACACATGATGACATGAGTCTACAAACTAGGTACAACAGGAATGCTTGCCAAAAATGCACAGCATATTTTGTTCGGTAGAGAATAATGTCCAGTCAGTGACTTCAGGAGTCTTCACGAAGTGTTGCGCTCTTGGTCGGGCGCCACGTCGGGAAGCGAGCCCTCGGGCGGCAGCGTCAGCTGGCGCTCCGAGTCGCCGGGCCGCTTCTTGACCAGGCTGCGCTTCAGCCGCGTCTGGCGCACCAGCTCGGGTGTGGGTGGCCGCCGCACCGGCACAGTCGACGCCATCCGGAGGTGCGCGTACAGCGGAATCTGCAAAACACACAAAACTCAATGTTTTTTCGGTGATCATGACAACAATATTAATTATGGTATAGACCACACCACAGAGTACTGTAGCATAGAAGCAGGGCAATGCAGAACTTCAATTCTTTCCGCTTTTATAAATTGACGTCTAGAATAACGTTATCTCAGTCATGAGCAACAAAGGCTGACTCACAGTTTGCATCGAATCGTCGAGCACGACGGGCTCCTGGCGTTCGGGTCGCACCGGCAGCGAGAAGTACTTCCCGAGCAGCGGTTCCTCGGGCGGCGCGCCGAAGGTCTTGTTTTTCAGTTCCTGCTCGGTGATGTCGCGCAGCTTGTCTATCACCAGCTGCCCCGGCACGTAGCGCGACACCTGGCCTCCGCGCCACACCTGTATAAAAGAAATTTCAGGAGCAAAGCAAAGATTATTCCAGGAGTGCTAGACAAAACAATGTGTTTTTTTATAAAAGGTTTTTTGTTTTTTTTGAGCTTGTGTGATGTATTCACCTTAAACGTAGTGAAGCTGGCGACTTTTTTGACGTCAGGTGGGAAGCGCGTGACTTCTAGTGACCAGGGCAGGAAGCTGCCCAGTGTCTGCAGGTACTCGCCTGTGAGGCGCCACACGCGGACGCTGTAGTCTGAGCTGCCACTGAATGAAATGCAGAGATTAGTATTAATTGTAAAAAATAAAAACCGACTGGTTTGGCTGGCTTTTCGGTGGATATTTAATTCCTGCTAACGCTTACGTGAAAACGAGTTTGTGTTCGTCGATGTAGGCGATGGTGGTGACGCAGCGCATGTGAGCGCGGTAGCTGTTGAGCAGCATCGGCAGCGGCTGGTCGCGCGTGCTGCGCTTGGCGCGGCCCTCGATGCGGTCGCGCCACAGGAACGGGAACAGTAGGCGCAGCCGCGGCATGTTGATGTGAACCTTTAGCAAATCATCGTCATTACAGGCCTACAGTTTAAATGAGGCGGCGTCTGACGTAGCAGCGTGTTTTGGGTGTTGACACCCGTCAGCCAAATGACTCAGCTTGCACAATCACGACGTCACCGCACCACACCACACCCTCACGAACCAAGTGGCTACGTCAGACACCGTACCTACAGCTCCTTTGTTTCAGCCTACTGAAGCCTTTACGAGACATGCTGGCGTCAACTTCCTAATCAATTAGAATAGGTCACAAGTATTTTTAATTTTTTAAATGAAATATAGTAAAACTTTTGGTAAATCCCTTCTTTAGAAAGAGAAAGAGAAAATGTTCAAGCAGGGACTGACCGTCTCATTGCTGAGGTAATTAGTCAGGAGCCACACTTTAATGTATCCCATCGTGGTGCCAGTGAAGAGGAACTCGTTGTTCTCATCGCTGGCGAAGGCCGAAACGTAGTCCCCCGCCATGTGGATGGCCTGGAACGAGCCCTGGTAGCCTCCCGCCGAGTGGTCCGACCAGCACTGGACCTGACCGTTCTCAAGCGCTAGTAGAAGGGCAGCTAGAGCAAAAATAAAAAGGAACTGCTTAAAAAGTGCCTGAATAGATGGAACAATACAAAAATATTGTGTTACTATTTTTACTATGATATAGATTATCTGACCGACGTGCATATGCTGTGGCCTCGTCTTCAGGAAGATAACTGCATGCACGGCGAGGTGGCGCATCTTCCGCTCACGCGGCGGCTCCGACACCGTCGACTGGCGCCGCGCTATCGCCTTCTTGATGGCCGCGTCCGAGTCCACGACGTCGCGAACACCTGCAGTTCTGGGGACATGCAACTTATGTAACAGCTAGCTAGACATTAGGGTCGCTAGGACAATAGTTGCACCACAGTGATGCAATTTGCAGTGCAATTTTGACACTGGCAGTTTACAAGTAAAATAATATGTATGTCGTGTGTCGTGTGCACTTGGTTTTTTTGTTTTGATATAAAAAAACATCAAAGCATTTATTTCACTTGACCATTTTTACAAGCACTTTTGAATTGTCAAGGTGAAGATCGGTCGGTCGGTCAACAAGATGAAGCTATTTGCACGTTCTAAAGCGTAGATCTCTATGGAGAAGAACTTGTAAGAAATTCCACGGACACTCTCTAACAAAATATTTCTTGGTTAATAAAAGTTTTATTATACCTTCACTTACAAGCAAGCACACTTACAAGCAAGCACACTTACAAGCACAGCGAGCCATGCTCTATCATTTAGTTCTCCCATCTAAGTTATGCAGAAGACGATTCTGACTAAGTCTGAAGACTGTTATGACTTATGNACTAACAAAATATTTCCTGGTTAATAAAAGTTTTATTATACCTTCACTTACAAGCAAGCACACTTACAAGCACAGCGAGCCATGCTCTATCATTCAGTTCTCCCATCTAAGTTATGCAGAAGACGATTCTGACTAAGTCTGAAGACTGTTATGACTTATGAGGTAACAAAATAAATCTATCTAGTGCTCACCCAGGTTTGCGGATACTGGACCCTTTCCTCATCTTCTCATTGGAGCCCGACTGTGTCGACTTCTGGTGCTCGCGCTTGTTGTATACCATCTTAATGCGCAGCATCGGCTCCGTGCATGAGAACCGCCTGGAACAAACAGTTCAGAGAACAAGCAGGTCAATTACGTTTTCACATATATTCTATCACCAAACCGCCGTTTTAAACGTATAATACACTTAACCCTAACTAACTTATTTAAATAGCATGGGAGACTTACAGCTAAAACAAACAGATCAAGTAAATTAGTCTGAAAGCCAATTACAGGTCTCCACTTACAAAATACAGAAAAAAAAATCTAAGGACATTTAGACCAAGGTACTATATTTGTATACTACAGCATAACTACAAGGTTGCTTGAGCTGCATAACAATAATTATATTAATTAATTCATGAAAAAGATTCGGTCTATCTCAGCCTTTGGTGTACCACAGGGGAGCGTGCTCGGTCCCAGTTTATTTCTGATCTATATAAATGAATAAAACTAACTGTATAAAGTAACTGGTGTTTATAGCACAGGAATCCTCCTAGTTTAAGCCCAGTTGCACAGGTTTTGTATCTTGCCACTAATTAAAAAAACATGTTATTTAAGGTGCTACAGTAATTGTAAGGTTTAAGTCTGGAACAAATAAATATTGTTTATTGTTTGTTTTTTTGTTTGTTTACCTTCTGGCTGACGACACACTAGTTAGGAACGGATGAAAGGGTGAGTTTTTAAAGTGTAAATCATCCTTTATATCATGCTGTTTACACAGCTTGTTTTCTGCTTGCACGCACATTGTACGAATTCTGCCTATAATTATTAGTTGAGGCAAATGCTAAGGTGGATTGAATAGAATTTAGACAAGATATCGCTGCAGTTTATAGTATTATTAAAGACTAGCCGTGCCCGCGACTTCGTTCGCGTGGTTGTCGGAAAAAATGCACGTATCTGACCCCTCTCAGAATTAAGAAACTAGGAAGAGGGTAATGCAGGGCACTGGCTGTATCACCTCATCCGTTTAAAATGCCAACCAGCCCTCGGTACCTCGAATCAATTTCAACAAAACAGACTATCGAACGAATGAAGCTTGGCTTCAAACGACTAAACAGAGAAACTTATGAATCAAGTTCCTTTTTTCGTACGATACAAACCAGAAGCCCAAAACGAAACNAAGCTTGGCTTCAATCGACTAAACAGAGAAACTTATGAATCAAGTTCCTTTTTTCGTACGATACAAACCAGAAGCCCAAAACGAAACAATTTTCTTTGATTTTCAGTGTAAATTGCATATGAACACTGATTAATTCAATTCTGTTTTTCCAAAGTTAAAATAGTTTTAACAGGCTTTTTAAATTCGTCATCGAATATCGAAGTTTAAAATCAATATTTAGTACTGAGTGAGGTCAATCAGTCTCCTCATTGGAGACTGATTGAATAAAGAGCTCGTGGCTTAATAATATCAACCGCACCGGTTGATCTTAAAGGCTAAGCAACGCTTGCCGAGGTCGGCCTGTAGATAAATGGCCATCTTAACATACCAAGACTCCTCCGTGCCTCAGAAAACACGTTGAGTCATTGATCCTGGCTGTCGTTACGGGTTGTCAGAAGCCAGAAAATCTGACAGCAGTCTTACCAAGAAGTACCGTGTTACCAGTTACTGGGTTGTGGAGGTCTGGTAGGCAGCCGCTTCACGTAAAGAATGCCCAAAATCATTTTAAGAATTGTACTGATAGTTTTTCATTTAATTACTGAAACTCTCGCGAAATGGCTTTGTGCTTAGCTTTGATTCCTTCACCTCTTCCTTGTGGATAAAGGAAATACCAACCCTGCGGTTTGTAGATTCACAGTTTTTCGCNACAAAATCATTTTAAGAATTGTACTGATAGTTTTTCATTTAATTACTGAAACTCTCGCGAAATGGCTTTGTGCTTAGCTTTGATTCTTTCACCTCTTCCTTGTGGATAAAGGAAATACCAACCCTGCGGTTTGTAGATTCACAGTTTTTCGCAAATAATTTCAGTGTTTTACCACAAAGCACAATAATACCAAAAAGCCGTCCATCTTATAGATCATGTGCACCATAAACTTACTAATAAGTAAAACAGTCTACGGATGCACTAAACTACTATAGATATAGTAGTATAGATATAAAAGATTTTCAACAAACACACTCCGTCAGAAATCTCGCGGCGGTTGAGTTAAGGTAATTAATAAGTATATGACATTTTTTACAAAGGTTATGGTAATTTTCCGACTGGTACGGTACTTTTTGATTTTACCTAGATTTCTAGGTAGTGAACTTTTTTTGAATGCTCTCGATGCGATTGATATTGTGATAGCATGGGTTCCATATTTCAGACATGTATTTCAAGTGGCTTCTAACAAAAGTACAGAATGGATTTTTTTAAGTTTTGGCTTGAGTGAAGCTCTTGGAAAACTGCATTATGAAACCCAGTGATTTTGATGCCTTAGGAACAATTGCATCAACGTGTATTTCAAAACTGAGCTTGGAATCGTGATAAACCCCTAGATCACGGATGAAGTTTGATCTAGGTAGGTCTTGATCACTTGATCAGGGTACTTGTACGATGTAGCAATGATTGAACGATTCCGAGAATACGTAATAACCGAGCATTTAGCGGGATTAGAATACAGCTTATTTCTAAATTAGTATTTGATCATGTCGTTTCAATAATTAGGTCTAACAAAGTATAGTTAGGGTTAGGGACGGCCTGCTGCCAACCTTCGCGCCTCAATGCCATTCTGATTCTTGTCGGCCTGCGCACCTGTAAGGCTGGCCGGTCTCCAGCTTCCACAGTACCATCTCGGAGTTGTAGCTGGTGGTGGCCAGCGTGAGGGGGGGTCGCACGCCGGCCGCCAGCACGTCGTCCGTGTGACGAGTCTCCCAGCTCTTGCCGGTCGTCGACATGCCGGTGTCTTCGAACTCCACCACGTGCCGGTTCCAACCAGTTGCCAGAATTCTGTACATATTATTTGTAGTGAGTGCTATGTTTATGTTGTCTCTGCACCACCATAAAGTCGACTGGTAGAAAATGCCTAAGGCATTAAGTCCGCCTTTGTACTTACAGTGTTTTACTAGTGCATAAAGTTTTAATAAATAAATGAATGCGCAACTGCTCTGTTACTCAGTCTCAGGAATTGCCGTGCCTGCGCCCGATCGTCGTGCTCTGACTATAGATAGACGGTATTCTGACAGAATTCATGGCAATATGTATGATATGTATGTGTGAGTGAGCTGGGCGCACTCTGGCTATCAAAAGCCGTCAGTCAATGCTATAATCCAGTTGAATAGATATTTCAGCTTCTATTTTAGGTTTGGTATCTACGTACCTACCTTTTAAAGGATTTTAAGAACCAAAGAATGCTCACCTGCCTTCCACCCAGAAGCAACCAGTGACTTCACACATGTGCTCGATGAACATCTGTCGTATGCACACACCCGTATTGAAGTTCCACACCTAGAAACAAAATCTGTAGGGGTTTTATCTACGCTTCTAGGTACTACTAACGTGAAAGTCCGGAACGGGAACGGAACTACCAGCATGAAAAGTTAACAAGCATCCGATGTTCTGGCTAAGCTGGGACATGGACATCCAACATATAAAGCAGCTGTTTTAGAATGCGTCGTTCTCTTTTTTTTACAGTTCATCTCAGGAAAAAACATCAGTTTTCAGTAGGTACGAAACTGGACTATGAGTTGTAGGATTAAAGTAAATAAAAACAATCCAATTTTCCTCGATTTTAAAAGAATTTCACTATCGAACCTTGAGCTCGCCGTTCCTGGCCCCCGTTAGCAGCAGCAGGCAGCCAGGGTCAAGACACGAGGCGGTGATCTCCACTGGGATCTCCTCGCCGTGCAGCATCCTCACGTGCGCGTCGCGAATCAGGACGTTACGTTTTCCTGTTCCCCAAAGTACGATGAGCATTATGTTTGTGGTAAGGTACCTATGCGGCGGATAGTCAGGCCCGTGATAGAAGCCTGCTGACTGGCTGATTTTAACCTTGCCAAGGCGTTGTTTTTGCTCGAAGTACCTTTTTCTGGAATATCGAGTCATGCGTTATTGACCTGGACTCGGAGCTTACGTAGGTATAAATAAAGCAACCCAAATAATATCACAAACTCTGAACAACAATAACTAGAATGGCTCACCAGTAATTGGATTCCAATTAATGATAATGCTATCCATGCCGCAAGTAATGATGATCTTGAACAGCGGGTTATAGAGGATTTGGGAGACAGCTCGAGAATGCGTGAAGCCGTCGGTGTGGAGAGGGTTGAGCTGCTCGTCCAGTACCACGGTGGCTATCTTCATGCAGGCCAGGATGAACTCGCGGGTTGCTGGGTTGTACACGGCAGAGATAGGGGTGCGCTCGCCCACTATGGCCGGGATGTCGATGTAGGTCTACCGGAGAACACGGGTTGGAAAGCAGTGCAGATAAGGAATGAGATAGTATGATAGCTGTAGTCGAACTTGTGTTCTCATCATTAAAACTCTTGGTAGAGACCTAGATAATGCTAGTCTGACGGTAAAATAAGAAAAAATAATAATAATCAACCGAAAGAAAAGCCTTACTTGAATGCACGCTTGGCTTTGCACATCCCACACTTTCATAGTTCTATCTCTAGATAACGAGTAAATGGTCTGTCCTTTATTCTGCAGCACGAGGCAGGTGATGCCGGCATGGTGTCCGATGAATATGGTGCTGGGCTTGGACGGCACGAATGCGTTCCACACCCGGACCACGCAGTCGGGACCTCCTGTCACCACCACATGCGTCTCCTCATCAAACGCAAAGCAATGGATACCCTGAAAATAATGGCTTCTATGATAACGACGTATCGAGGATCTATGGCTACACATGGATGGAATTCCCGTTATTGTACATCATTAAAAAAAACTATTTTACAAAAAATACAACTGACTTCCAAATAAAAAACACTACAAAGTATATAATAACTTTAATTTCGGAAGTTTTTTATTTGTAAGTCGGTTGTATTTTTTTGTAAAAAGTTTTTTAATATTTCACTTTTTAGTGGCTACCAAAAAAAAAAAAAAAAGTCACAGGAAAGCAAAACACGCAATTTCGTTTACTTAATTGGATGATATATTTTCTATTTCAAGTTATTTTGATAAACCAAACTACTAAACCAATTTTGATAAAATTTCTATGGGACCAATCGGAACGAATATAATTTCACATGAAAAAATATTTTTTCAAATCGGTTCATAAATGACGGAGTTTTGCGGTAACAAAAAAAAACAACCGTATAGAGAACCATAACATTTAAATTAATAATTATAGAGGTCGGGAAGTTATAGTTTCTAAGAAAGAGAGAAGGAGGAGGAGAGACAGAGAGGGGTTCTTTATTATCAGGCAACTGAGGCCCATAGATAAAATACACAAATTAAACATACAAAAAATAAACTAATACATACTTGCTTCCAGAAAATATTACTTATAAACTAAGACACACGAAGGAAAGGTCTTCAAGGGTATGGGTGTCGTCGTTATTACAAGCAAATCATTTCTGTTCTATTCAGAGAATATGAAGAAAATGTACAGTCTGGGTGAAAGAAAGAGAAAACAAAAATGCTATTGACCAAAATAAAATCACCTTTTCAACTCTGAACATGTTATGTGTTTTGGAGCCATGTATGTCGCGTATGAGCAGCGAGTCGTAACAGGTGGCGCAGGACACCACGCAGCTCAGGGACTTGTAGTACGACACCTGCCGCACCCACTCTCCATGCATGTGATGCATATCCACCAGGTGCAGCTTTGGAAGCATGTACGGCTGTAATCATAAGCGATTTGTTCTATGTTAGCGCAGGCAAAAAGAAAAATGGTAAGGTCAAGACGAATAATTTCACGTCATGTACCCGCTCTTCTTACCGGTTTAAGGCTGGGATCTAAAGGATCAGGTCAGTATCTGCCAGCAGATTAAAATATGACCCTTCGTAATAAGCTTATTACCCGTTTCTGCAGGTCTACATGTCGTAGCGTCTGCGTGGCGCGCCCCGGCTCATTCTGGAAGGGGCCGCGCAGCACCGGAGAGAACAGCAGTAGCCGGATGTTGCCCCCCACATCACCACAGATCAAAATGCACTGCTCCTCCAAATCTTTTCCAAAGTGATAGTGCATCGTGCAAATCTGTGAAATTTACTAGTTATAGAATACAAAGTCAAGCACACAAAGGAATGTTCTGACCATCCTGCTCTGTGTACTGTACAATATTATTAATAAATTATTTATTATTTATTTAACAGTTTATGTACACACATTTAACAAATAGATATGAAAAAGGAAACAGAAAAATAGGTACAAAGGTGATTAAGGTGGTGGTGATTATTTATTTTATCTTGAATCGTAATCACATAGGTAAGAGAAAACAACGCATATTCTTGCCATATACTCCCAGCTGGTGATGACGATCTTCAAGGTGAAGGTCTTGGCGGTGCAGTCGTAGAAGCGCAGGTCCCGCTCCGTGGAGCTGGTGACGATGATGTTCACGTCCGGCATGCACACCATGTCCGTCACCCACGTGGTGCGGACCTTCAGGTGGGCTGTGGCGGTCAGAAGTACCGACTTACATTATTAGAACTAGATCGTAAATCTGCACGTCAGAAAATACTGGCTTGATTAGAAAAAAAAATCAAGGATATTCCAAGATGTTCCATATTGTAGGCAGCCATAGTTTGATCATGTCTTTAGCAAAAGGCGGCGATGGTTTTTGGTCGGAAGGAAGCTTGATGCCGACCAACTAGAGTAAAGGTCGCTGTTAGGCATATTTTCTACCTCCTACTAGCAAGTACAGCAGGTTACAAATATAGCAATATCCTTGTGAACATTCCCAGTGAACATTAAAGCGGAATTAATTAAAATGGTACCAACGGCTTGAGGAGAAGGCAGTCCTCAGCAGCTTCATGTCGAGTGACCACCAGTTGATCATGCCGTCGCGGCTCGCCGTTATGTAAGTGCCTTGCATTGGATCCGTCGTACGATTCTGTGTCAAACAGTCACAGTACGAAGGTCACAACTCGGTGATATATTTAGGGCAGATACTACATTTCGGGCACAGAACGTCGGAATGGTAGCCGTTCAGGGCCTAAGACGGTGACCGCATGAATTAATGCGGGCCAATCAATATGTGCTATACTCTAGCGTCACGGCCAAAGATATTTGCAGATTACTGTGTGGGTTTAGACAGTAAGAGTCAGAAAGACCCAGAGATGAAGATTCCCCCCGCCAAAAAGGCAGCAAAGCTGAACAAAATTTCAAAAACTAGAAACTAGAAACTGGTTTAAAAATTAAGAACCTTGTCGACATCTGGACTAAATGTTATCCTGGATATTGGATGCCTGTGTTGTGAGCGTATGACGACCGGCAGGCCCATGATGGGTGGCTGCAGGGACTCACGCTGGTTCTCCGCGTCTTCGCCGAAGTAGCCCAGGATCAGATGCGACACTACCTCCTCCCAGTCAACCTCGCCTGTGCGGCTGGTGTTCACCTGATCGAGCAATAGACAACATTTCGTTCACAGAGCGTATCACTCTCAACGACCTAAGGATGGACTATGAAACAGCTCTAAAACCACCAGTTTCTTAGGTGGTCTACCCACCTTAGAAACTGGCGGTTTTAGTCTCAGTATGGAATATGACTAATTTCCTTTACTTATCATTGCAGCAATTATCCTGTAATCTCATCTCATTTGTTAACTTGAAAACCTACAACTGGGATTTAAGTTATAAAATGGTTAGTTGTAAACGTGGCTCTACACCGTTTCATTTCAACCCGTTCTTTACGGACATCTTCAACATTCCACACCACACACACACCTTTATAGACACCTACTTTCATAAAGAGTATATTAAAATTTTCGTCGTCGTAGTCCACGTCCAGCAAAGACTTCAGAATGGTTCTAAACTGTATCTGTGTCATTTTGTTCTCGTAAGCTTCTTGGAAAGCTTCCTTTATCTTCTCCATGTCGGTCATGCTGCAGCGCTCGTGCAGGGCGGCGTTGCGCCAGCGCGCCCGCGCCGCAGCTGTGGCGCTGTCTTCCGTCTTCACAGACATCATACTCAACGACCTTATATCACTTTCGTGTGCCATTATTACTTATTCTGAAATTACAATCCTAAAAACTTTGATTGTAACAAATAAATATAAGAAAATTATGATTTGTTTTAATATACAAAATATGACGTCTTGCAATCGGTGGTAGTGTCAGTCAGTCAATGCAAGAGTCAATGTCATCAAGAATTTAGTCGTTGCTAGAACAATATGGCTAGTTGTAAACAAGAAAAAGTTTTACTATATGTAACAATGGTGGGGAAGTCCCGACTATATATAGGTACTTCAATCTCAGCTTTTCTACTTCTACGAACTTTGCCATTGTAGGTATATTGAGCACTGCAACGTTCAAATAATAATGAGTTCGGTTTGGCTCATCTGTCTTGTTCTCTTCAGAAATGGTGGTCGTGGGAATCCCTTTCAACTCGTCAAACAGACACAAGTTGGTGGAACTCCATTTCGCCTTTTAGAATGACTCTAGTTGAGAAGATCGAAGTAGAATAAATATTCTGGACAGATGACATCATGGTCCCGAGCAAGTAATGTCCCCTGTAATCCATTGCAAAGTGTTTTCGAAAATACGAAAATAAAAACGAATATTATTTATTTATTTAAATAAATATAATGTAAATTTTATCAAAGAATATTGTAAAATTGTAAAAAGCTATAAAACATATTAAACAGGTAGGTACATTAATATTCTCTTGTTTGTCAAAAGTAGCAGAAAACAAAAGTCTGCGACTTATTAACAATATTGTTGATGTTCCGATGTATTAATACATCGGAAAACCGCAGGCAGTAGGCGCGAGGCGACGCAACGGATGCAATGCTCTTATTAGATAAGAATAATACTGCACTGCGCGTGCACAACGCTGACCGTCCAACCAAGGAAATAGTCAACGACGTATTGATTTTTCTAAAGTGTTTCAGAGCAATGAATTTGGCATGCGCGACTGCACTAGGCGCTTAGACAGCGCGCCCAGCTGCCGAAATTTAAGTGCTCTTTGGCTATTTCATACGTTTCAAATAGATACGTCACCAGATTAAAAAAAATAATTAAAAAACATAGTCGAATTGATAACCTCCTACTTTTAGAAGTCGGTTGAAAATAATTGAAAATTCCGTAATATTATAAAATATCTTGAGAGATTGTAAACTCTCGATAAATTGTTAACTGAGCATTTGGAATAGGTACTTTTTTACGAATCAAAATTTGTTAGTCTATAATCTCTCGAATTCATTCCGACAAATTGTGAAGCGACATAAACTGACAACATGTTGGCGACCAATCAGTGTACGGTTCTACAATTTATCGGATTTTCTAGTCTAGTTGGCTAGACTAGAAAATCCGATCCGATCCGAACGGAACATAGGGCACAGGTAGATTAGGGCCTCCCCGAGACGAATAGATTATGATGGGAGTTAGAGCTAGCGAGCGAAGCAAGCGAACTTAGCTCCCGTTCATTTACGTTGGGTTTTTTTAAACCCCGTTGACAGAAATAGGAGCAGCGGAGCACCGACGTCGAGGTTAGAATGTTGAAATTGTATATATGGGTATACTTAACGTTTCGTTTCTTGCTGTTCCACAATTTCTCGGTATGACTTCGAGAGATTATAGAATTAAATTTTGATGCATAAAAAACTTAAAAAAGTATTCCAAATGTTCAGTTGACAATTTATCGAGAGTTTATAAATGTCTCAAGATATTGTATCATCTTACGGAGTTTACCATTTTCCGGTGACAGATACACTCTTATATCTGCAGCACTGTACATGTACCTATGTGTCTCTCGGGCTTGCGCAGATTGCTGCCTGGAGTGCGGAGATTAGGTAGAACGCGTGGAGTGCTTGGAATACGTGGAAGGCCTGGACTGTGTGGAGTACGTGGAAGGCCTGGATTGTGACGAGTACGTGGAAGGCCTGGATTGTGACGAGTACGTGGAAGGCCTGGATTGTGACGAGTACGTGGAAGGCCTGGATTGTGACGAGTACGTGGAAGGCCTGGATTGTGACGAGTACGTGGAAGGCCTGGATTGTGACGAGTACGTGGAAGGCCTGGATTGTGACGAGTACGTGGAAGGCCTGGATTGTGACGAGTACGTGGAAGGCCTGGATTGTGACGAGTACGTGGAAGGCCTGGATTGTGACGAGTACGTGGAAGGCCGAGACTGTGTTGATTGCCTGGGGAATGTGGAATGCCTGGAATGGGTCGAAAATGTCGATTGCCTGGAGTACGTGGAACGCCTGGCTTGTGTGCATTGCCGTGAGTACGTGGATTGCGCTCGGTGCGCCTGCAGAGTTTCCTCATCGAAGTGCATCTTCTTTGGCCTCTCGCGCAGCCGCGTCTGGCGCACCAGCTCGGGCGTGGGCGGTCGCCGCACCGGCTGCGTTGACGCCAAACGTAGGTGCTTGTACAGCGAGATCTGCAACGCATAATTAACAATTTCACTACTCTTATTTACCAACAATTGAGAATGATTTATGATGTACTGACCTTAGGCAGTGAGACGTTGAGCTTAATACTATTCTGGTGGTCAGGACGAATCGGCAGCGAGTAATAATGTCCTAGCAGCGGCTCTTCTGGCAGATAGCCAAAAGTCTTGTGAAGCAGCTCGTCCTCGGTGATGTCGTGCAGTTTGTCTACCTCCTTCTGCCCGGGCACGTAGCGCGATACCTCGCCACCGCGCCATACCTGCACAGACACCTCATATTAAAATCACTCGAAAAAAACACAGCGGTCGAAAATTTTCTGGACTTGGCGCAATTGTCCACTAACTTAAACTGAGACTTATTACTCAGAAGATGTAAGAAGGTTCAGACTTATAACTCTTGTCTAAACCCTCTAATTTAAACTTTTGCCATAATACCGTAATCCTTTCAGGGCGCGACTGAGTCGTCCTAACGCGGAGGTACACGTACCCACGTGGAAACGGCCGCCAGGCATTTCATGCAACCTTTGCGGTTAGCCCGGCTCCGGATGGGGGACCACCAGCACCCAGGCGAATTCCGCGCCGAACAGACATGAAGCTCGACACCAAATGCACCAAACTTTTTTTTTTTGTCCCCAATAAATAAAATAAAATAAACTCCAATAACAGATTCCATAGAACTGGAAAACGCAGTTACATAACTAACCGACTACATAATCGAAGCATATCACACGTACTGCAAACTAAGTGCACCACGAACCAAGGGTAACCCCTGGTGGAATGCTGAACTATCAAAGTCAAAAGTCAAATAATTCAACAGAGCAAAAACACTAAACTTCCAGAAGAATGAAACATATTCAAAAAAACCCAACACACCTTCAAGAAACAAATCAGAACTGCTAGAAAAATTGCCCGGCGGAAATTCTGTGAACCTATAGAATCAAACAACGAAGCCGCACGAGTTAGGAAAATCCAATCGACTGAACAGGATCTCACTCTTGGCGCACAGAAAAAACCCGACAACTCATACACACAAACCGGCCAAGAGACTAGTAGGGGAAACGCACTTCCCAGATTGTAACTTTCGCGGGCGAATCGGGATGGACACCTGCTGACCAAGACTAGTCTACACCCCGTAAAATAGTAACAGAAGTTCGAATAACATGGGCTATAAAGACTTTCCAACCATATTTTAATCTGCAGGACTACATGGCATCTTCCCTGTCCTACCTACTACAATGGGAAGACAGAACTTAATACCATGGTTGCTAGTAATCTACCAAGCCTGCATAGCGCACAGGTACGTACCCATAGATATATTTCTATGTACGTACCCCTAGCATGGCGAAGTGAAAGTCATTTTCATCCCCAAACCGGGAAAAACAGACTACACACAACCCAAAGCATAGGGACCAATAAGCCTAACATCCTTCCTACTGAAAACCCTGGAGAGGCTCTGTGACAGATACATTCGGGATGGAACCCACTCCACAGACAACACGCCTACTCCGCGTGGAAATCATCCGAATCTGCGCTGCAAAGCGTGGTCTGAAAGATCGTAAGCGCGATAAATCACAAAAGCTCCTCACTAGCTGCCTTTATTGACATCGAGGACACCTTTGACAAAAACATGTTTCAGAGTATCAGCACAGCACAGCCCTCGGAAGGCACGGTGTGGACACGACCCTGAGCGGCTGGATTACAATGCTGAAGCAAAGAGCCGTACAAGTTACCATAAATAACATAGCAAGGGCCATCGTGGCGAAAAGTTGTTGATGAGGTTGGTTGGTTGAAATGACGGCCGCCATGGCTCACAAACAATGGTCCAACATCAAGACTAAGTGCAGAAACTATACCCAATAGATTGATATATACCGTAATCCTATTACCTTGAAGGTAGTGAAGCTGGCAACCTTGTGCACGTCCGGCGGGAAGCGCGTGATTTCCAGGCTCCACGGCACGAAGCTGCCCAGCGTCTGCAGGTACTCGCCCGACAGCCGCCACACGCGCGCGCTGTAGTCTGCGCTCCCACTGTCAAAAACCACCGTGATTAATGTATGGCTGTCAAAGAAAATGGGACCAAAATGAAGGTATAAATTCTACAAACCCGGGCAAAGGACTTACGTCAAAACGAGTTTGAGTTCATCGATGTAGGCGATGGTGGTGACGGAGCGAAGATGCGCGCGGTAGCTGTTGAGCAGCATCGGCAGCGGTTGGTCGCGCGTGCTGCGCTTGGCGCGGCCCTCGATGCGGTCGCGCCACAGGAACGGGAACAGCAGGCGCAGCCGGGGCATGTTTATGTGAACCTTACACATTAATTTTTAATCACTTAATTGTCTATTATCAAACAATCCTCCACTTTTTAATGGAACGTCAATAAACACTGCTGTGATAAATATTCTTAAAATAGCAGAAGTAATAAATTAAATGAAGATACATAAACTTGAAAGAGACTCACCTGATCGTTGACGAGGAAGTTGCTCATGAGCCACACTTTGACGTATCCCATAACAGTGCCAGTGAAGAGGAACTCGTTATCGACATCGGTGGTGAAGGATGAGACATAGTCGTCTGCCATGTGGATGGCCTGGAACGAACCCAGGTAGCCTCCCGCCGAGTGGTCCGACCAGCACTGCACGTGCCCACTGTCCAGCGCCAGTAGAAGGGAAGCTACAACATATTAGTTATATGTCTTAACTAGACCAGGTCAGCTGACTGGAATCAACTGATCTGGTCTAGTCCACGGTCGCGAAATTTTTTTTCGTTTTCTTAGTTTTCTTCTACAACAACGCTCCATGAGTTTGTGCTGTGCTGAGCACTTCCACTGGAACAAGCTAAGTAACTTTCTCAAAGATTTGTTTTGAAATCAGAAAAGAAGAAAAAGATGAGAAAACTCCTTGAGGCAGAATGTCTTGTAGCACTGACCGACGGCCATGTGTTGCGGTCGCGTACGCAGGAAGATCATGGCTTGCGCGGCGAGGTGGCGCATGACCTGCGCGCGCGCGGGGATGCTCACCGCCGTCGAGGACAGGCACCGCACCGCCGCCTTCTTGATGGCTGTCTCCGGGTCTAGCACGTAAGCGGCAGCGGCCGTACTACGCACCAAGCACGGAATATTTTAAAAACTTTTTTTAAATAAATCGTTTGCTTCTCGCGAAACAAAGTAACAGTCTAAGTTCCTACAGGAACCGCGCATTTTTAGGGTTCCGTAGTCAACACCCTTATAGTTTCGCCATGTCCGTCTGTCTATCTGTCTGTCTGGAATTTGGTACCTATGGGTATACATAAAAATCACGCCGACACAGTGACAAAATAAAATCTTGAAAAAATACACCATGTACTTAAAGTGGCGATGATTTTTAATCGTCTTTCCCTGGAGTGTCGTTAGATTGGTAATATAAAAATATTGAGGGTTTGCTAATGCGATGTTTCCATCCAAGGATCCGTTTCCTTTAAAGTGCAAATTTTTCAGCCAGCTAAACGGTTGTTTTTGGAGACGTGAAAAAATATAACGAATTTAGAAAGAAAACTATTACCGCTACCTAGGATTAACGATTTAATGAGTAATAGTCGACCAACTTATAAAATGGAACTGAATTAGTAAAAAAATCCTAATGACTCACTAGAAAATGACTTAAAACCAAGTGCATTCATTCTTTGCTAGTCATGGCTTACGGGACGAGTTACTGCGGAACCCTACACTGCGCGTGGCCCGACGCGAACTTGGCCGGTTGTTTCGGAATAAAAACTACCTATTCTGTGATAAGGACTCGGCGATTGTATGGCCATGTTAACTATAATATTAGTGAAACAATTGTCGTAATCATGTCGGTTCTTCCGGTAACTTCGTTATACCAAACATTTTTATAATTATTGTTTACATTTTAGGTTTATGGGCAAAATTATATTAAATGTTACCAACTTTGGTTTCCGGATGGTTGACGACAAGGGAGAAGTTCTACCACTACCTCTCTTGGAGCTCGGGGCAGCGGAAGGCTTGCTTTCTGGAATCAAGCAGTCCATCTGGAAGGGCACATTCGGCTCCGTGCACGAGAATCGCCTGGATGTCACACAAAACATTACTATGATTCTGGTGAGTATGAGTACATATTGATTATATGCAGTGGTTTCCGGTGTTGAACTGCTAACCTGTAAGGCTGGCCGGTTTCAAGCCTCCATATGACAAGCTCGGAGTTGTAGCTGACCGTGGCCAGCGAGTGAGGGGCTCGCACAGCGGCCGCCAGCACGTCGTCTGTGTGGCGAGTCTCCCAGCTCTTGCCAGTTGTCGACATGCCATCGTCCTCGAACTCCACCACGTGGCGGTTCCAACCCACTGCCAAGATTCTAATCAAAAGTCGCCGGGGTTTAGTATAAAAAATACTAATATAAGAAATCTAAGAAGCACTATTAACACGTCCTGGGAATATTAAAAAATATGAATGTTGAATAATTTTTCATGTTGAACATTATTTAATCGAATTTAACTCATCCGCTCACCTGCCTTCCACCCAGAAGCAGCTCGTGACTTCGCACATGTCCTGGATGGTCATTACTCTCAGGCAAACGCCCGTGTTAAAATTCCACACCTAGACCACAGGACATAAATTTGAACGAACCATTATATTATTAAAACCAAAATGAAAAAAAAAAACAAAAAAACCGTCAATGTTGAGTGAAGGTGATTTGAAATGTGCTGTACCTTGAGCTCGCCGGTCCTGGCGCCGGTGAGCAGCAGCAGGTAGCCGGGGTCGAAGCACGCGGCGGTGATCTCCACCGGGATCACTGCTCCGTGCAGTACACGCATGTGAGCGTCACGAATCATCACGTTGCGTTTACCTGCACGCAGACGCATCCCAAAAAGTGGTTAGCAACAATATAGTCCTTTCGTTATCCACTGCAAATACAATCAATTTGTAGTTTTACCTGATACTGGATTCCAGTTGATAATGATACTATCTATGCCGCAAGTGATGATGACTTTAAACAGCGGGTTATAGAGTACTTTTGATACACCTCCAGAGTGAGTGAAGCCGTCAGTGTGGAGCGGGTTGATTTGCTCATCCAGCAACAAGATGGCTATCTTGATGGCTGCCAGGATGAACTGGCGCGTGACTGGGTTGTACACGGCAAAAATAGGCGTCTTCTCGCCTATTATAGACGGGATGTCGTTGTAGGTCTGTCGGCACGTTTGGCTTTGCACATCCCACACTTTGATAGTTCTATCTCTAGATAACGAGTAGATGGTCTGTCCCTTGTTCTGCAGCACGATGTAGATGACTCCGGTGTGATGTCCGTGAAAGGTCAGGTTGGCTTTGGTTGGGACATACGGGTTCCATACGCGGACCACACAGTCGGGACCTCCTGTCACCAGCACGTGCGCGTCCTCGTCGAACGCAAAGCACTGTATCCCCTAATAAAGAATGATTTAATTGACTGGAAATGACTAAATATCAATAGTAAATTGAAAGAAGAAAAACATATATATATAAAAATGAATTCCTATTTCCCTTGGTCACGGCATGACGCGTGAACGGCTGGACCAATTTCGCTTATTCTTTTTTTGTTGAGATTGTTATTGTCAGGAGAAGGTTCATATGAAAGAAAATTTAAAGAAAATACATCCGGGCGAAGCTGGGGCGAGCCACTAGTGCTAAATGAATATCAAATCAGCATTCTACAAGTGGGTTACTCGTACATGGGAGTTACCAAAGAATGTGCTGATCAGAGGACCTAAAAAATATTTATATGTACCTACAAGTACAGACATTATTAAGAAAATAAATAGCAAGATGATAATACTAAACTTCCCCACCTTTTCAACTCTGAACATTTTATGAGTCATGGAGCCACGTAAGTCGCACATGAACAAGGAGTCGAGACAGGTGGCGCAGGACACCACGCAGTGAAGCGACGCATAGTACGACACCTGGCGGACCCACCCGTAGTGCACGTGCACAAGGTCTCGCAAACGAAGCTCTGGCNATGAATGTTGAATAATTTTTCATGTTGAACATTATTTAATCGAATTTAACTCATCCGCTCACCTGCCTTCCACCCAGAAGCAGCTCGTGACTTCGCACATGTCCTGGATGGTCATTACTCTCAGGCAAACGCCCGTGTTAAAATTCCACACCTAGACCACAGGACATAAATTTGAACGAACCATTATATTATTAAAACCAAAATGAAAAAAAAAAACAAAAAAACCGTCAATGTTGAGTGAAGGTGATTTGAAATGTGCTGTACCTTGAGCTCGCCGGTCCTGGCGCCGGTGAGCAGCAGCAGGTAGCCGGGGTCGAAGCACGCGGCGGTGATCTCCACCGGGATCACTGCTCCGTGCAGTACACGCATGTGAGCGTCACGAATCATCACGTTGCGTTTACCTGCACGCAGACGCATCCCAAAAAGTGGTTAGCAACAATATAGTCCTTTCGTTATCCACTGCAAATACAATCAATTTGTAGTTTTACCTGATACTGGATTCCAGTTGATAATGATACTATCTATGCCGCAAGTGATGATGACTTTAAACAGCGGGTTATAGAGTACTTTTGATACACCTCCAGAGTGAGTGAAGCCGTCAGTGTGGAGCGGGTTGATTTGCTCATCCAGCAACAAGATGGCTATCTTGATGGCTGCCAGGATGAACTGGCGCGTGACTGGGTTGTACACGGCAAAAATAGGCGTCTTCTCGCCTATTATAGACGGGATGTCGTTGTAGGTCTGTCGGCACGTTTGGCTTTGCACATCCCACACTTTGATAGTTCTATCTCTAGATAACGAGTAGATGGTCTGTCCCTTGTTCTGCAGCACGATGTAGATGACTCCGGTGTGATGTCCGTGAAAGGTCAGGTTGGCTTTGGTTGGGACATACGGGTTCCATACGCGGACCACACAGTCGGGACCTCCTGTCACCAGCACGTGCGCGTCCTCGTCGAACGCAAAGCACTGTATCCCCTAATAAAGAATGATTTAATTGACTGGAAATGACTAAATAAATATCAATAGTAAATTGAAAGAAGAAAAACATATCTATATATATAAAAATGAATTCCTATTTCCCTTGGTCACGGCATGACGCGTGAACGGCTGGACCAANTCAATAGTAAATTGAAAGAAGAAAAACATATATATATAAAAATGAATTCCTATTTCCCTTGGTCACGGCATGACGCGTGAACGGCTGGACCAATTTCGCTTATTCTTTTTTTGTTGAGATTGTTATTGTCAGGAGAAGGTTCATATGAAAGAAAATTTAAAGAAAATACATCCGGGCGAAGCTGGGGCGAGCCACTAGTGCTAAATGAATATCAAATCAGCATTCTACAAGTGGGTTACTCGTACATGGGAGTTACCAAAGAATGTGCTGATCAGAGGACCTAAAAAATATTTATATGTAACCTACAAGTAGGTACAGACATTATTAAAAAAATAAATAGCAAGAAGATGATAATACTAAACTTCCCCACCTTTTCAACTCTGAACATTTTATGAGTCATGGAGCCACGNCCTACAAGTACAGACATTATTAAGAAAATAAATAGCAAGATGATAATACTAAACTTCCCCACCTTTTCAACTCTGAACATTTTATGAGTCATGGAGCCACGTAAGTCGCACATGAACAAGGAGTCGAGACAGGTGGCGCAGGACACCACGCAGTGAAGCGACGCATAGTACGACACCTGGCGGACCCACCCGTAGTGCACGTGCACAAGGTCTCGCAAACGAAGCTCTGGCAGTATGTGGGGCTGCAACATGAAACCTAGGTGTTTCTAAGCTGAGAAATCAATCTACCTACCCGGCTCCAGACTGCCTATCTGACTTCTGCAACCCTTCGGCAAGACAGGCGTCAGATGTTCTAGCGTCCGATCTACAAATAAGCTTTTATTTGCAACAAGGAGCATCGGCTTTACGTTTTTTCCGAAGCACGGAAGAGTCTCGGTCTGTAAAGATGGTCACCCATCCACGGACCGACCTCGGCAAGGTTGCTTAGCCTCGAAGATCGACCCGTAGGGCTGTCCACACGGGTCGATATTCGTTATTTTATTATTTGGCCATTCAAATCATCCAGGTTAATAAATGACATCTGTAAGTCATAATGTTCTACCGTCTTTTGCAAGTCGACATGTCGTAGCGTTTTCGAAGTAAGGGAAGCATCACCCCTGAAGGGGCCGCGCAGCTTCGCAGAGAACAGCAGCACCCTCACGTTGCCTCCCACGTCTCCGCAGATCAACTTGCAATGGTCCCCGTCTTCCTTGTGGAAGTAATAAAACATGGTGCAGATCTGAGAAATATTGAATGGGAGAGAGATTGAGATGAGATTATGTACCAATGACGGGTTATTTTTGTGCGTGTTCCTAAGTTAATTTACGCTTCTACTGTCGTAATTGCGTTATGGCGAAAATGAAATGTGTAGCCCGCACTAGTGTAACATCCTTCGGAAATCCATAAATAGGTACGGAAATAATAAAATATCTTGCCATATACTCCCAGCTGGTGATGGCGATCTTCAAGGTGAAGGTCTTGGCGGTGCAGTCGTAGAAGCGCAGGTCCCGCTCCGTGGAGCTGGTGACGATGATGTTCACGTCCGGCATGCACACCATGTCCGTCACCCACGTCGTATGGACCTTCAGGTGGGCTGTGGAATAAACATACAATATAGTGATTATGGATAGCAATGCAAACAGATATCATCATCATCATATCAGCTGAAAGACGTCCACTGCTGGACCTAGGCCTCCCCCAAGAGGGAGGGGGGGGGTTGCCATAAGCGCCACGCTTGGCAGGTGGGTTGGTGATCGCAGTGTAGCTGTTACAATGCACAGAACCACAGAGAATGCTGCTGCCTATTCTCTGGTGAGTCTCTTAGTCGCCTCTTACGACACCCACGGGAAGTGATGGTATGGTGCTATTCATTTACGTCCGACCCCATACAGCAAGTAGATATAGGTACAGTCGATTAACTTAATTTATGATTGTGAAACTTCAGATGTTCAGAAGTTTCTACTTTAAAATCGAAGGACCAAAAACAATCCTTTGAAGTCTCCTCCACATTCCTCCAAGAATCCTCCACATTTACATAATATTGATAAAAAAGTAAGAAAAATTTAATTTTGCGGTCTACGAATTCGTCTGATTAGAGATTGAATGGGTAATGGCTACTTACTACTAGAAGAGCTGGCAGTCCTCATCAGCTTCATGTCGAGTGACCACCAGTTGATCATACCGTCCCGGCTCGCCGTTATGTACGAACCTTGCATCGGATTTATACTGCGATCCTATGGAAGATAAAATCTGTCTATAATGAGGGAATTATCTCTAGCATTTGCGGTCCGACTATTAGGGTATGTTCTGGATTCATACATCACTACATCAGTATTTGGAACATCAAGTAGTGACTTTTAATTAAGAGCATGGTTTGAAAAGACAAAAACCTTGGCGACGTCAGGGCAGAAGCATATCCTAGATATAGAATGCTTGTGTTCCGAGGCCAGGACGTCGGGTAGGCCCAGGATGGGCAGCTGCAGCGACCCCTGTTGGTTCGTCGGGTCGTTGCCGAAGTAGCCCAGGATCAGGTGGGAGACCAGCTCGTCCCAGTCGATTTCGCCTGTGCGGCTGGTGTTTATCTAATGTAACAGTTATGGCTTAAGGTTTCCAATTAGTTAAGCAAATATGTCTTTAAATTGTTAATTATTTTTTCCATCAAGTCCAAAATATCGCTCTCAGTAAATTTTTGTACTATAGCAACTAATCTGGGTAGTTGGGAGGCCTGGAGCCCTGTAACAGGTATTCGTAGCAGCCCCGGATCTAGGGGGGGGGGGCAAACCGGGGCACGCGCCCCGGGCGGCAAGTACAAGGGGCGCCAAATTCTTCATATCTTTGAATAATTTGGCGCCCCTTGCTTTGCGGTGGGTTTGATATTCATAGGGTTTTTGTAACTTCAAATTCGAAATTTGTTAAGAAACATCGAAAATATTGATCATGTTAGTATGGTACTAGTTTTTCTAAAAATTCAAAAAAAAATAAGTTATAAACTTTGACCTTCAGTATCTTCAGAACCAATGGTTTCCCATACATGGTCTAGAAAAAGAAAAAAAAAAATGACAATAATGGGTACAATGGGTGTTCGTTATCGTTAAGCGTCTGTTTACACCCGATAATAAAATTAATCACAAACGTGGAAGACAGGGGGGCGCCACTAGTAAGTTTCTGCCCCGGTTCGGATAAATCGTATCGAATCGAAGATCCGGGGCTGATTCTTAGTCCAGTCTCTACAACATCAATGTTATAATACCGATTGAAAACATGTAGGTACCTACTGTATTTTATAAACTGATTTTTATTGCATTATGTGGTAGACATAAATAAACACTATAATCATTATTTTATTATTATTTAATCTTTAGAACTCAATGACAATCAAAATACGCGTGCAAAATATGCTGGAAACTTTCTCCACCGACAAAATCGAATATCTAGATATTATAATACCGGCAATTGAAAGTTACAGGTTGAACAATAACGTGGTGAGATAGTATACTAGGGGTAAATTCGTTACATTTTTAAAAGTGCGACCTCCCCCACCTGAAATATTTTATTAGTGGCGTAACCTAGCTTGAAAAAATATCGTAATATAAACCTTCAAAAATAATATTTTGAACTCTTCATCATCATATTCTATTTTAAACATCGTTCTAAGTAAGTTTCTGAACTCGGTTGCCGTCATTTTTTTACTGGGAGCTACGTCAAACACATCCTTGATGCTTGTCATATCAGACATACTGAATCGGTCGTGAAGGGCTACATTGTGGCTGTGGCAGCGGTCTGATTTGTATCCTGCTGCTGAACTATTATCAGAATCACTATCATTTGCCATAGTTTCATATAATTATAAAAATAAAGCACTACTAAAACTTAACATTAGAGGGTTTGTAAAATAGATGTAGTAAATAAAATAAAATTGGCCTGTGAAAAGGGCCTTTGATTTTTACTAGCAATGCAAAAAACAATGTCAAACAAATTCATTTTGCCTCTAGATCCTCAAAAATAATCGAGTAGGTCAGGCAGTAGCGTAGATAGGGGGTCCGCCCCTGATAACACCCGTAGGGTGACACCCGACCGTTCGACCTATTTTTGACGCAATGAAACCTGTCGGAAGTGGGGTTCAAATTATTTTTGAGCTCGCTTCTTTCGCTCTTGCATTCTGTACTCTCTTAGGTATTGAGCTTTTATGTATAACTCAACAAAGTTACTTATATTTTACGTATGAATGAAAAAAAGAAAATTTAACCCTTCCGAGATGGGATGCTAAAATGTTCAAGCTCGCTTCACTCGCTCTTGCATTCTACCCTCTCTTAGTTCTTGAACTTCCTTTCGTCAGTCATCAAAGTTAATTCTATTAATTTTAGTTTAGAAAATGAGGAAAAGAAAATCAAAGCTATCCGAGGCGAGGTGCACAAATATTCGAGATTTTGTTTGTAAGTGTGATGTAAGTACATTCCTGAAAAAAGAAACCTGCACAAATGGAACACCCCACCTCCCGAAATATGCAACCCATAATTATTCGGGAGGTGGCGGAGATGGTTTCGATGGTTTCGGATTTGTGGGGTGACACCACATTATCCGTCCTTCATTATTCACCCATGCTAGCTACGCCACTGAGGTCGGGGGTACCTAGATTAGATTTAAATTGGCATTCTATTTGTTTTGATGTACCGTTACTACTTCCCAATAGCAAATGAACATTATAGGTGGCTTGTTTTTCACAGCTGGAACAAAAATTGGTCTTGCACTAGGTTTCTCTCTGGAGTCCCAACATTTTACAACTTTTTTCTATGCCTCGCTCTGTAAACTCGTTTTCCTCTGTTACTGTCAGTCAAGTGTCAGTGTCATTTATGATTTTGGTTGAATTGAAGTTGACAGTAACATAACCTCTAAAATAATTGTAGGTTTTGTAATATTATTGCATTTTTCTGAAACAAAATGTTTCTAACACTGAGGCTGCTGTCGAACCGTCACCCATCATTCATCGCTCGCACAGTATTCGTGAAGAATAACAATGTAGACGACGCGTGCCGGCTGGTGAACAGAATCCTCGGCAAAGAGGGCATCCTGGAGCAGTACAGGCTTACTAGATTCTATGAGAAACCTTACCAGGTACTTTATATGTGCTTTCTTTAGGGCAGAACAACGAAGTGCGTATAATAGAGTCCCCGTACAGACATCGGGCAGAACAGTAGACCTTAGAAATCGGCTGAGATGTGTAAAAAAAAACATCTTATTTGGACACTGGTTTCTAGTTTTATACCAATTTTCCTGCGCTTTTCTCATGGGTAGGCAGAAACTATAATACAGCCAAGTCCCATGAGAGTTGCTGAACAGTGTATGTAGCAGCAGTATCATATGACTGGGTTCAAAGAGTTTCATTGAGCCACTGCAGAAAGTGTACCTATCAAATCAGTGCTTTGCTTAGTTGATCTTGAATGCAAGTGCATTAAAGAGAACTCCAGACCTAACCAACAAAGTAGTTGGGCAGGTCATTGGAGTTCTCTTGAATATTGTTGAAAATTACCCATTAAAATACTTATTTCAGACAAGAAGACGTGTTAACCATGAGCGCTGCAAGGCTATCTACAACGAGGACATGGAGAGGAAGATACAGTTTGTGCTCAGAAAGAACAGACATGATCCTTTCCCAGGATGCTCTTAACTCATATCAATTTTAGTTAATTCATAGAAAGTATGTTATGTGTTTCCAAATTGATTGCAACACAGTAACAGCTAATCAAAATAAGAATAAGACAGCCTTGAATATGGTAATCTGAATTTAACATATTTGTTTCTGAGAGACCTACAACTTTTATGATAAGCTAATATGTCACAATTTGCTAAAAGGTCAATCTGATACTCAATTTGAATGCATATTGAATAACAAACAGATGAAATAATGAAGACAGATTATGTATTGTAAGAGTTGTTGACATGTCACGTTGACGTGACATGTATGCATGGTACTGTGTTCAATTCTAGAAACAAATGAAAATAATTTAGTTGTACCTTTAGAAATAAAACATGTAAATAAATAGTATTCAAAAGTTTATTTCTTACAACTAAATTAAGTATACTATTATTAGCTTTGTAACAAAATATTTACAAGAATGGATGCATTGTATTGTCACTGGTCACAGAACAGTCTTTATAAAAATATGTGAAAGCTATGAATACGAGGACTAGATGGTAAGTTTGGCAGTGTGCGCGGCGGTATGGCGGCCGGCGGTCGCGCCGTCACGTGTAGCTGGGGCAGGCGTCGCGCCGCCGCACATAGAAGTGGTAACGGTAGCACCGGTGGCAGGTCTTGATGCCGCACCGGTAGCTCAGCCCGCCTTGTGGCTTGCCCTTGCAGTACTTCAGTCCACAAGGATACCAGTTGACGCAAACCTGTAAGTTTTTAATTAGGTAAGGTTATTATAAAGCACTAGCTCCCGCCTACAGTGAAGCTGTAGGCGGCAGCTAGTGCTTTAGTGTGTAGTGCTGTAGTGCACTTCAACACACACATATTCCCGGGATGATAAGAATCCTGTCATATTCTAGGACATGGTCTAGCTGTGTGCTAAGTATCATTCAAATCAGTTTAGCCGTTTAGATGTGAAGAGGTTACAAACAGACTATTATTAGGATTATGATGACTGTAACTAAAGATCTGAACCATGCTCTCTAGAAATCAAATATTTTTAGCCCTTAACTTTATTAATAGTAGGTAGGTAAAATAAATGACACAATCTCACCTCCAAGTGACAAATACATTCTTTCGTGTGGTCGGTCTCGGAGACGCATGCGCCGACTGCGGGCTTGCCGTCCGTCGCATCTGACGACAGCGCGTGCGCAGGGAACGGCGTCACTGCTGACGCGTACGAGGACTGCTCCATGCCTGAACACAATATTACTTATTGGTTACTGTTTGAATACAACAGTCTTAGTAAAAAGAGACGGGCTATGACAACGACTTTATACAGAAGCAGGATGATTCCTTTCTCATTTTGAGATTTGATGGAACATACATACCTTGTAGTGTTTAGTATGTGTTGAGAATGTTTATTTTCAGAAATTCGGTAAGGATGTAAGTCGGGCTGGTTTTCGCAACTCCACGCGTATTTTGCGTGCAGCGGTTTTTTTAATTCGGCAAGGTATACGAGAACTGTTGCTCGGTCCTATGTAGGAGTATGACAGGTAAAGGTGTTAGTTAACCTGGGCGAGGTGCCCAGCGCGCGAGGTCGGCGGAGCGCAGGTA
>NDFZ01004197.1:0-52442 GCA_002192655.3 Mamestra configurata
TCATTTTGGCAATTTCATTGTGAGGATCATTCCGTGTCTTTTTCTGTAACGCATTACGATTCCTTTCTCCTTTCTTGCTTCTGTTCCCAAAGCCGTAAATGCCTGTTACTTTGTTTTCGTAGCTCTTTGGTTTGCCGATTTGGGCATTGAAATCGCCCATGACTAATATGTTTTGTGTGTATATATCATATCATGAGCTTTTTCTAAGTCATTATAGAATTTATCTATTTCTTCTTGCGTGGAACCTTCTGTTGGTGCGTAAGCCTGTATTATTGCGAAGTGTAGTTTTCCCAAGATTATTTCTAATAAGCAAACTCTTTCAGATATGCCGGAAAAGTTTAAAATGTTTTCTTTATACTCTTTTTTTATTAGGAACCCTACGCCATATAGACCCTTTGTCTGTCCTATTATATTGTGTATGTATTTATGTAATATAATCTTCGTCTTCTATTATATTTTCACCCAGCCTTCGCACCTCGCACAGGCCCAGAATATCATGTTTTATGTTACGAAGAGCTGTCTTCAGTTCTAGCAGTTTTTCAGGTGTGGATAATGTTCTTACATTGAGGGTACAGATATTTATTTCATGTTTTGCTCTTAATCGATTATTCTTTGGAGGGTTGTGGTCAATATCTCCCGCGATGACCAGCCGTGGTGGGAGATGAGGTAGAGGGCCCGACTGTAGTTGTTATGCTAAGTTGGGCTGTGATGTGTTTGCTTGTTTGTGAGTCGTATCGGTTTGGGTATAGTTTAGTTTCGGTTTTTGAAGTATATAATCTCTCATATTGGAAACTTTATTTTTCTTCGGCGGTTGTTTGCTATTGTGTTGAGTTTTATAGCTGCTGGTGTGCGGTGGTATTATCTCCGGGGATTCAGACATGTTTCTCTTACTACTTTGCTGACGATTGTTGTTCTTATTGTTATTCAATACTATAAGTTTATCATATTTTATAAAAAAAATTGAAGAATAACTGTACTATTATTATTTCCTTTATTCATTGTATATACAAATAAATTACATTTTTAAATATTAAAATACAAAGATTTAAAAATAACTATTTTTATTATTGACATTTTCGCGGCACTTTCTTGACACAGTAGTACAACAGTTAAAAAGTGGCCAGCCAAATTGAAACGTGGTGGGCAGAGCATTGAATATTTTTTTGAGCTCATATGTGTTACACTTGGCCTTAGAACTTCCTTCCTTTTTTCCTCTCAAATGGAGAAATGATAATTTAGTTAGGTACCTAGCATAGTATGATCTTACTTTAACTACCTATGACCAAAAAGCTGAGTAAGTATTTATCAAAGCGATACGACATTAATACCGAATGATTAAGAAAATGAATGACTGGTTGAAGCGCCTAACCAATGTATTTAGGCATAACTTATGTTTATTGTCTATTATGTTTCTTTAGGTTTAGGTTTACCATCAGAGCTGGGCAAAATACATGCTTTGCTTTAATTAAAATACGAAATACTATCTCGCGTGTATTTAAAATACGAAATACTCTTAGTCGTGTATTTAAAATATCAAATACAAAATACTTAATTTAGTACTTTGACTATTTTTTTAAAAATGCACAATACAAATACAAAATACTTTCAGGCAGGTGTAAGGTTAGGCTAGCATTTTTGCTTACGAAAGCTATCGAGCGCTGTTTTCTGCAGAATTGCTAAATGTATTTTGAAATCATAAGCATTTGAAATACTAACTACAAAATACCTCAGCGTCATGTATTTCAAATACCAATTATAAATTACATTTTTAAGAAGTAATTGAAATACAAATACCAAATACGTTTTTGTATTTCAATAACGTATTTTAATTAAGTACAATTAATTCAAATACTGCCCAACCCTGTTTACCATGCATACAGGTGCATGGTAAACAGGGTTTGATGAATGCCAACGACTCTGCAAATTGATGTCGCCACATACTGGGCCCAAAAAATCTAAGGAGTTAACCATCGACTCGAAATCGAAGAAGAAGATGTTTCTTTGACAGTAAAATAAACAAACAATGCTTCTAAGAATTCAACTTTTACTGGTATCTGTGGTCAAACTTAAGATTTACCGAATGAAATGAGAGATTATCACAGAGCAGTTCGGACTTTTACCAGTTACTTGATAAATGTTAGGTTTTCTAGCAAAACTTACGATTTACCATATAATTATATCGGGCTTTTACAGTAACATATACCCTCCTCCTCCTCAACACGTAACATATATCCTCCTGGATCCTTGGTCCGGACTCGAAATGTCGGCGGCCAATATCCTTTCAAAACGGTAATCCAATGCCTGAGCCGGAATTTTCGGGAAGTACAGCACAGTCTTCGGCCATACCTACATGATCTACTAAATGAATAAAGTTTTACCTAGTTCAAATATTAATTCTGAAGTTGTTACTTTCACGTCCTTCTTATTGTGTAATATAAATACAGCCTTAGATGTGCTTTCGACCGCTTCATGTTGTTTAATCTGTTGATGTCAAAAAAGCATAGGTAGATAACCCAATGAAAACTGCACAAACTATGATTATAGTAAAAAACAATATTGTAAAAGCAAAAATCCACAGCATTAAGGAAAATAATAGATAATTTAAGGATTCTAGGTGTATACTTCGGTATCACTTCGTTGCCTTTGTCCACTGCCACTTGGGGCAGGACACATAAGTCATGCAGTTGAATGAATGCAAGTCACCTTACTTACCTTCGATTTGTTTCCATTCTATACACATGTATGGAAACCTCATCTGGGTAAATTAAAACAAATCATAGAAACTTTTTTCTCATCTAACGGACGGACTAAATGGGTTGGATGTTTTCAGGAAAATACTGGAACCCTAATACTTTTATATAATCTTCCCTGTACGCCCTACGGTGACAACTCTCAACGGAGAATAGCCAAGTAAGAAATTAGAGGTATAGTTTTTTTGCCCGACCTTGCAAAGAAAAACTGGGAATCGAATCCAGGACAAGACCAACGGAGCAGTCTGCTGTCTGCATACATATTATTATGTAGCTTTAATGACGTTTGCTGTGAAATAAATTTTGAGTCGACACCCTCTTGGACGACAGTCGACCTGTGTTGTGCTGTGGCTGTGGTTTTCAGCTATTTGGTTAGAGAATTTTGAAAAGTGGATGGGTAATTAAATCACATGAGATTAAAGTATCTACTTACATTATCTGGACGTGCCCTGTGACAATAGATCACCAAGCCAGAGTCTTTTAGTTCCACAAGTTTCTGGAACTCTTGGCACTCCTTGTAGCATGGACATAACTGCTGTTCACTGCATGTGAAAAAACATTGTTTTAAAACTTACAAGCATTATATGACACAGTTATTATACAAATCACCCATTATTAACTTACTCTCCGAATACCATCTTAATACATGGTCATTTTATATATTAAGAAAAGAGCCGCAACAAAAAATACAAAAATGGTTTTGTCAGTTTGACAAACCATTACACCGACGAGGTACTGGTCGTCGGTGGCCATAAGTTATAGGGAACGTGCACGGCGTTGCCTATGCCATCTAGTATTGCATATTCGAAACTAAAGTTATACTTGAAATTGACGATTCTGTGCTGCCACCTGTATAGGTGGCATCCTGCACGCTCCATTAAGGGGAACGTGCACGAAGTAGACTGTGCCATTCAGCGTTGCAATTTCTAAACTTATAAGTAAAATATACTTGTCAATGACACTTCTGTGCTGCCACCTGTTCCTGCATGTTCCCTATACTTATGTAGGTATAAGTTCTATGAGTTCCTGTCGTTTTTCAAATCCCAACTAAAGACCACCTTCGCAGTATAAGCTACCCATTTTATTATTCGATTTTAACCCTTCGAACGCCAAGCGCAGCGCATCGAAAGTGTGCTCTCTATGCCGCGCAATTTATTTGCTATTAAGTACCTACAAAATGCTAGTGATGGGGTACTACCAGATATTGTCGACTGGCCTGTTGGTCGAGTGGTTAGTGACCCTGACTGCTTAACCGGAGGTCGTGGGTTCGATTCCCACCCAGGACAAATCTTTGTGTGATGAGCATGATCATTTGTTCTGTGTCTGGGTGTAATTTGTGTATAATATGTATGTATTTAGAAATATATAAGTATGTTTATCAGTTGTCTGGTTGCCATAGTACAGGCTCTGCCTAGTTTGGGATCGGATGACCGTGTGTGAGTTGTCCCAGGATATATTATATTATATTATTATATTATTATTATTATTGATAAATCTTTTTTACGCTACTGTTACAGATTTTCCATACTTAAAATAAAGTTGTTAAATTTACCCGAAAATTTTTACAGAAGTGGTCTAATGAACTAATATAAATGAAATAATCAAATTAACAAACTAGTTTTTCAATTAAAACTCCACTTAAACACGTATATAATTTATAAACACATTAATAATTAAGTTAAATAAATCCACAGGGCAGTTTTGTGGCGAACTGTTGGGCAGTAGCGACCCCACGGACCTGATCTTCCGGCCGAAGTCTCGTTTCTCATCACCCGCTTGCCTTTATTGGCTGGCCGGAGTGAAGATTGACGAGGAATAGAGTTCCCACCTATTTCATGCCTTAATTGGCTGGTCTGAGTGAAGATTCGCAAGAGCAAACGTGCTCGGGAGAAGGATGTATGTATAATACAGTAAGATGCTGGTAGGGATCTTGACTCAGACTCCAGATGACTCAGGATATGTTGCCCCCTTGGCGCTACGTCATTTTGTGCTAGCGAATGCTTTCGGGGTTTCATTTATAGTGTGCAAGTCACCCTTGCCACTTTAAAGCCATGTACATGGTCAGTGGTTAGGCAGGAGCCAATAGTTCTTCCATAGTATACGACAATCAGTCCACTAAACCACCCAAACCCATAGCCTCTCACATTGTGTTTCCATATTCAGCACCAACCGGGGATTGTCCTTAGGTATACTTTCATAGTGCATACAGAGATTCGTCGGATGATGCCCCCTGCGATTTGAAATGTCTAACGGGGCCTCTGCGTGTTGGCTTTGGCTCCTCGTACGCCTATCAAAAGACCGGGACTCCAGGGTCCCGAGATTGTAAAAGACATGAATATAATAAAACACATTTTATATCTGTCGTATTACGGATCTGTGTAATACGGAAAGTCACGGAAACTCATTTTCTCTACGGCAAATTCTGATCATATTTATGATCTGTCCATAGACATTATGATCTTTCTTCAGGCCTAATTTTGTAATTCAAATGTAAGCAATTTGAAAAATATATTAATTTCTAATATCCGAAATTCAGAATGCCGTTCACAGATAAATCTCGAGTTTGAACAGCATCGACATTCTCTTCTCTATCGAACTCGGATGTTCGTCTGTAATTGACGAAACCTTTCCTGACACTTAGTGCCAGTGGCTTCGCCACCTTGAAATTCAATAATTATTTCAAAAATATTTTCTCTGGATGAAAAGTATATCCTTCTAGATTTTGCCAGCGACTTCGTACCCGCATATTCCGTTTTTCCCGTTCCCGTAGGAATTTCGAAATCCAGCTCCCCTAACTCCCCAAGGAACTATTTAACATGCCAAATTTCAGCTTTCTACGACCAGTACTTTCGGCTGTGCGTTGTCTGTCAGTCACTCAGTCACTCAGTCACTCAGTCACTCAGTCACTCAGTCACTCAATCACTCAGTAACGCAAGAGTGATTTTTTTCTCTATTTGATTCTCCAGAATTTGTAATTTCAATCGTCGCAAGAGTCAGAGTCGCGTGCAAAGGGTTCTGAACGAATTATATTTGTTAAACATGTTACCTTAAAACCATTCTTACAGGTTTTCTTGTATCCCCTTCGTTTAACCATCTCTTGAAAACAAAAAGTAATATTAAAATAATGCATGCACTGCAAGATTTGTCATTATCGGCAACACCAACTTTTTAATATGTTAACATATTTTCAAAAATACTGAATTGTTTGAAGTGCCTTTTTGAAAAAGCTGTCCCACACGGTTAAACCTTGAGGAAATAGCTTTTAAAAAAATATATTTTTGAATTTTTTTTTTGTGTCTTGCTCATCATACACTAATTATTATATGTTAAATTCTCATCTCTCTTAGCCTCTCTAAAGTTCATCATTTTGTTGCTCACAATTTGAAATCACTATCGTCGCGGTGTCGCCTTCCTTTTCCATGAAAAGGTCATGAAAACAACTTACTATTCTTAAAATCTTCTTTATTTAAAACTTATTAAGAGAAAAGTAAGTACTTACATACTAATACTAATAATCAAAATAAGACTGTATTCTTTTTGGATATTTTAAAACGAAATAACATTAAGACAAAAGGATATTTCATATAAATCCAAGTTAATAAATTAATAAGGAAGACGAGTATTATAATATAAATTGTTTGAAGGTTTTTTACACGGATACTCAGTAGTAGACGAGGAGCCAGTGGGCACTGTTCTCAAAGGCGGTCGCATAGGCGGGGAGGTTGCAGCAGTCATCAGGTCAACACTGGCGCAGGGCTCGGGGTGGAGCAGCCGGTGCTCTCGCTCAGCATGTTTTTTCTCGTAGCGTAGTGCGTGAATCACATTGCGCTGTAAGCCCGCGAGGCTATCGGTGCGAGCTGGGAACCGCTCTAAACTGTTCGAAACTTCACCCGCTTCCAAAATGTCGGTATCCACGATTTCTTTATGGTCTAGTATCATACCCATGTTGACCCTTAAGTTGGTTAAACCATCTCTAAAAATGAGATATATTGTAGCTTGGTCTAATACTTTCAGAGAGAAATGCTCGTTTATCTTCAAAGCTTTCATTTTGATTTGAAAGGGTTTAAATGTTTGGGATAACTTTTTTCTCTTCTCTTTAATAAAGTTATCAAATTCTATTGCTAACATTTCCTCATTATCTTGTCGAGTTGTGAGTTTACCTCCAAATTGTAGAATATCAGGGTCTTTGTTTGTCATTTCGGTATCGATCATGATTCGCTGTAAAACCGGTGGGTCATTCAGTGTGTGCCACTTCCAGTGTGAAACGGGACCAATTGAGCGATCGAGTACCACTCCTTCAGTCTGGTTGTATTTAAGTCTGAGAAAAAATAATTTTAATAAGTGACATAAATTGCATTCTTAGGCTGCTATTTTCATAAACGTAATATCATGGGTGCTTATTCTATAGTAAAGTTATTAATATTTACCGTATCTTGCCAGTGTGATCGAGAACTATACCATTGCCTAGGTAGTCAAAAGTGGCAAGTACCGTAATAGGATGTGTGCGGCCACGCTCATCGGGCTCTCCGCTGCTGTATATCACGAAACGCTGCTGAGCATTTATCTCTGAAATTCATATCGTTAAAAGGTAGAATAAAACATGATGTTATACAATACAGCAGGTTTCTAATTCGATTATTATATACCATTGAGAATCGCTAAATAAGTCAACTGCATCGGCAGAGCTGTAATAATATGAAAGGCCTTTGGGAGGCCGCGGGATAATACACAGCGATAGTAGCTGAAACGCCATGTTTACAAGACAAACATGACGTTTCAGCTACTGTTGGTAGGGTAGATACGTTATTGAGACCGGCCGTAAGTGATTAACTTGGTACCTACTGAAAAAGAGCTAATAATAGGCCAGGGTAATTAGGTTTCAACGGAAAAATAATTCCTAGGTTGTCTTTTTTCTCTTGAATCGTGTATATGTCGGAGCCAACTAGCATTATCAGCCGTTTAATGAGCGGCCTAACCTTTTCATTAAACAGCGCCGATAATCAACGGCCTAAGTAACATCCCAGCACTTAACCTGAACTCACCCATGTTCCTCCTAATGCCCTTTGCGTTCCAGGGCCATGGTAACTCTTTCGGACAATATCGCAACCCTGCCAGGCACTGACCCTAGCGGAATCCGTCAATTTTGCTGACATGTCTTTGACGCGCATCATCGTTTAATGACATGCCTAGCCAAGTCATTTGGGAACTTAGGACACAGGGAACTTGGGGCACCCCGACAAGGATAGGTTAGGTTCGAATAGGATTCATGTTAGGTACCTACGTTAGGCGTCCTACCATTCACGTTATGTTACTTTAAGGGCGAGGCCAAACTCATTTGCGTCGCCATGTGGCACAAACAGGATAGTTTTATCATACTTTAGTATGACACCGAAAGCTACGTAAATCCCGTGACTCATTTTACGCGACTCACAATTCATAAAATGACGCTCGTTTGGCCGCGCCCTAAATCTTGCAGACAAAAATAGGGTCCGGCTTGGCTCCTTCGTCGAGGTTAGGTTTGAGGTGAACATTCTATGAAATAGCCAATTTTCGTCAGATGGTTACCCTATTCTACTAACGGCCTGAGGATCTGCCAGCGCGTTCATTAAATGTTTTATTAGACGCATTGGCTGGATGTCATTTAGGTCGCTGATTCAACGGCGCCGTTCAATAAAAACGCTACGGCCATAAATTAAACGGCTGATTTAACCAGTTGCGTTTAACTATATGAATGCAAGGAAAAATAGCTCACTCTACTTTTTTGTTATAATATGTAAAGAACTAGCACTTCGCCCGCGACTTTGTCCGCGCGGATTTAGTGGGCACTACACAAACTTCAACGCAATATTTTCCAAAACTAATAAGGACCCTTTTTAAAGGTAAGTAGTGGAAAATTAAGCACTACTACATCCATTCAACGGTCTCAGGATCAGCCTATTATTCACCCCGTTCACTTGATTATGTAAAAATTGTTACATCTGTTTCAAATATCCCGCTTTTATTCCAATTTCCACGTAAATTGAAGTAAGCAATCATGTCCTCTTCTAAAAACTTCATTACCACCTTACTAATAGCAACTACCTTACTAATAGAAAACAATACACAGAAATTGAGAGAATTAATGTTAAGACAAAGAAAGAGGAAATTTATGTATCAACCGAACGCACACCTACATACGGTGTTCCTCAAGGCAGCGTATTTGGATCTTTATTATTCATACTATACGTAAATGACCTGCCTAGTTCTATTGACCACCCCATGACTCTCTTTGCCGACGACAGCACTATGACTATAGCATGTAAAAATAAATACATATATATGAAAGTGACATAAATTAATCATTGAAATCGATAATATCATGGTTAAACAGGAACAACCTAAAAATAAATCTAGATAAGACAACTATTATTTTTCAATTTCTGCCTAGTGTTCCTGTGAGTATCAACGGCATCAGCGAACCAAAAGACATTGCGAATTTGTTTAAATGTCACTTTCAATTGGAGTCTCCGCTAAAAGGTGAGCAGACCAGAGACGCGGGGGTCGTCGTGTCAGCGGTACCTGAGCGTGTCACAGCAAAACAAGTTGCTCTAATAATAAAGGGCATGACTCGAGGGAAGTCGCCCGGACACGACGGCCTCAGCATCGAACATTTTCAGCATGCGGGGCCACACCTCCCGAGGCTCTTGGGACTGTTATTTACGATTTGTATTAGGCATTCTTATCTGCCAAATGAGCTGATGAAGACGGTGGTAGTGCCTATAATTAAAAACAAGACTGGAGATAATTCCGATAAGTGCAACTACCGCCCGATATCATTGGCTACAACCACAGCTAAGGTGCTTGATGGCCTGCTTGAGAGACAGCTTAAAGAATACTTAAATTTAAACGACGCACAGTTCGGTTTTAGACCAGGACTTTCGACAGAATGTGCGGTTATGTCTCTCAAGCAGACTGTCAGGTATTACACTGATAGGAGCACGCCTGTGTATGCAGCCTTTCTTGATCTCTCCAGGGCTTTTGACCTGGTTAGGTATGATATTCTCTGGCGTAAATTGAAGTATACAGGTGTACCGGGTGAGTTAATAAATATTTTTAAATATTGGTACGACCATCAAACTAACCGGGTCAAATGGCTTGGTGAACTTTCTGACGAGTATGGGTTGGAGTGCGGAGTGAGGCAGGGGGGATTATCATCTCCTTCGCTCTTCAACTTGTACGTGAACGGGCTGATTGTAGAGCTGAGCGACACCGGAATAGGATGCTCGATTGATGGTCACTGTATCAACAGTATTAGTTATGCAGATGATATGGTGTTGCTCAGCCCATCAATAGCCGCGCTCAGAAAGCTGTTAGGCATATGTGAGGAGTATGCGAGGGTACACGGTCTCCTGTACAATGTTCAGAAGAGCGAGCTCCTGGTATTTCAAGCCAGGGGTCGTAAACTGGGGGAGGTGGCACCTGTGCTGCTTAATGCTGTCGCTCTTCGAAGAGTGAGTGAATTTAAATACCTCGGCCATGTGGTCAACGAGGATTTAAAAGATGACGGAGATATTGAAAGGGAGAGGAGGGCGATGGCGGTCCGCTGTAACATGTTGGCACGCAGATTTGCGAGGTGTAGTTTTGAGGTAAAAATCACTTTGTTTAAAGCATTCTGCCAAACTCTCTACACCTGCAATCTGTGGGTCAACTACACGCAGCGGGCCATCAACGCTCTCCGAATACAATATAATAACGCGTTCAGGGTGCTGGTGGGGCTCCCGCGCTGCTGTAGTGCGTCTGCGATGTTTGCTCACGCGCACACAGATGGCTTTCACACTGTGCTGCGACGCCGCATCGCTTCGCTGATGTTCAGTACGCGTGGGAGCGCCAACACCATCCTGAACGTTCTCAGCTACAAGCTCGACAGCCCCCTTCTGTGGCACTGGGTTCAAGTACAAGTGCGTGTGCCTGGGGCCCCAGAGGGTAGTAAATATTTAAACTATTTTTTTAAATTTAACTAACATAGTATTTAAGTTGTACTACTAACAATATTATGGGCCTAAAAAAGGTCTGAGATAAAGAGATTTTATTTTATTTATTTATTTTAATATATTGCGCCAACCACAATCGGAATTTACGCTCATCACATAACCGTCTTCTTCAATTTCCCACTCACCGTACTGACTTTATTCACTCTTCCTTCTTTGTTCAGTCTATTTCTTTGTGGAATTCGCTACCCCAGGAAATCAGGATGGTCACCAACCGATTAGCCTTCAAAGTTGAAGTTCACGAACATATTCGTAAGAAGTTGGCAGTGGCATCATCACATCGCTAATGTTTTCCAATTACCTATTTGTTGTAATTGTTTAAGTATTTCGTGTACCTATTTATCTTGTTAATTTGAGTATTTATTATATATTTATATTGTATGTATAGTTTATATATTCGTATTATTTATTTAAATGTTTGTATGTATTAATTAAATATCAATCGCTTTTTATTCACCATATTGCACCTACCACCATTCTCTGCATCACCCAAAGGTTGACTGGTAGAGAATGCCTATGGCATTAAGTCCGCCTCTGTACATTTGTGTGCGTAAAGTGTAAATAAATAAATAAACGTGTCCGGTGAGTACCTGCGTCAGGCGGAAGGTGAGAACGCCGAAATTAGTACGCGTGAAACATGTACGTACGAGAGTTTCATATTGTGACATCCTGCATGCTAAATTTGCATGTACATAAACGCATGTCTTGACAAATAAAAGTATCTTTATCTTTACCACTTTTCGCCCCCCTTTAGGGATATATTTTTTAATATTTGTTGTTCTTATTATCCAAATTATTAATGTTTCAACTTCATCGGACCAAGCATTAATATATTCCCCCGTTCGCTCAAACTGCAACATTTTATTTACTTAGAGCATTTTTATACTCGTCGTAACATTTAAATGAAAGGTTCGATTTGAATAATTTAAAGTGTAATTTACATGTAGATAATTAACCTAAATTATTGAAACATTTAAATGGATAAGGATTCATATCTTGATATCAAAATCGTCACTTTTTCTTTCCAATTGGGCTTTGATTGAATAATTTGAACAAACATCAGATCCCAGCCTCAGATCCTAACTTATTCCTTCCATCATAAACTCAGCAAGATGAGATGTTGATTACTAGGCACAATTATCTGAATTGCGTTAGAAAGTATATGAAAAACATTGTATGTGCCTTTAAAATTTGAGGGTTGCCCTCGATTTCCCTAGGATTCCATTATCAGATTCTGACTTGGTGTCATTGGGACTACCTCAAAAGTATAGGCTTTCGAATAAAACAAGAATCGTCAAAATCCATTCACAGATCGCATAACAAACACCGAAAAAAAAAACATACAGACGAATTGATTTAACAGTACTGCTAGTTCTATTTAGACGGCATTTAAGTAAAAAAGAGGACTAATATAATTTAAAAAAAATACGCCAGTAAATAGTCGGGACTTATGACGTGCAACTACGGAACCCTACATTGCGCCCGACACGCACTTAGCCGGTTTTCACGTGTTCCTAAGAACAAGGGTCGTGCCAGACATACTAACAGACACATGGATAGACGGACAACCAAGAGTATTTAAGGGTTTTTCCTTTTGAGGTATGGAAACCCTACAAATACGTAATCGCGGGGGTACACTATATGCGGAATAAATTTTAACATACTCCTCTGTCGGTACACAACATGTTGAAAGACAAAAATATTGCAAAGTTAGCATACATTTTGGCAAAATTTTCCTTGGCTATGCTGTAAATGCTATATAAGTAATACCCATACATATTGATATACCTTCGGCATCATAATAATCTAGTGCCAGTCGACCATTTCTGTAGTACCAGCGACCTCGTCCGTTGTCATCGAACTCTGCTAGTCTTTCGCCAGTGTCGTAAGTCATCAGTCGTTTGTTCTTGTTGTGCTTGAACCAGTCGAACTCGGGGTGTGCCGGACTCATACGATACACATTCATCTAAAAATAAGAGAAATCCCAAAAAAAGCGTGATACACACGCTTTCAGCTACGTGAGTAGGGCTTACCCGGAACTCAAAAATCCAATGCAATTAACAGAGCGATTAAAAAAAAACCTAATGTCCTCTTTTGGAGTTGGATGTATACTGATGTGTGGTTCTAGGAAATACTGATTTCATCACGATGTTTTTTTTTCACCGTTTCGAAAGCAGTTTTGTTGAGACAAATTTCATAAACCTGCCTTAATTCAATTTAAAACACATGAGGGGCCTACCTTACCTCTGGACCACCACTGTTTCAGCTGGAGTCGAATAGTAGTTTTCCGAAATATTTCTTACCTTTCGCACTACTTTTTCTGTGGGTAGCATCGTCCAACCCTTGTCAATGAAGGTGCGATCAGATAAGGCGTACCTTATAATACCTATACTAGATTCCATCTCAATCTGAAAATTTTCGAGACATTTGTGGAAACTCACGTATTTTTTGGGCAATCCAGTCACGCTACATTGTTTCAACAACAAGTACAATAAATACGAAGTTAAAAGCACGCGTGATAAAAATATTGCATTGTTAACTTAAAAACTGTGCTATAAGAAAGAGCTGAGAAAAATTGCTATCAACCGCGGCTGGTAACAGGCAACAGCAACAACTTACGCGTTTGTAAGTAATCTCAGCACTACCACTGCACCTACCTTATCCGCTTCCTTTTTTGAGATTCTTGATAGATTTTTTTTCTGTACTGGTTCTGTAGCCTGCTCAATCATTTGCACTTTTGGCTTGAGCTGTTGGTCTGATTCTAAGCGTACATCCTTTTGAAAAAATATAGGAACACCTTTTGGTTGTTTAATTTTCTCATGATGTGGTTTATTTTTATAAATTTTTTCACCAATTATAATATCCATTATTTCGTCTTTCTTTAGATTTCTTTTGTAATCTAAGCTTAAAACTTCTAATTCAAATTCAGAGTCCAAGCACATTGGACAGGCAGACGACGTTTGCCCACTTTTATAATGATCGCTCTTATGAAACTTTATCAACTCAGGGTCAATATCAGAGGGCCTCATTACATTAACTTTTTTTGTTTTAACTTGTTTAAAATTTTTTTTAGGGCCTGCTTTGTTAATTAGCTTCTTACTCATTTTTAATTCTTCAACTGCTTTTTGCGCCTCCAATTCCAGTTTTTGTTTCTTTTTTAGGGATTTTTCTTTTAAATGTTCAGCATTTAATTTCTTAAATTCTTCTTTTTCTTTTAAACTTATTGACAATTCTTCTTCTGTTGGTAATTTGCTTCTTTTTTTCTTTCCAGATATCTTTATATTTTCTTTATTGATTGATTCATCTATGTTTGTGGTTGACAATTCTAAATTATTGACGATATCCTTTTTCTTTTTAATGGACTTTTCTGCCTTTGAAGAAGCTACTTTTATTTTCCCAAATGATACTCCTAGTTTTAAATTATCTTTTATTTCTTCCTGCTGGTTCTTATCTCGTAACATTTTTGCTTGTTTATCGCTTTGTAGTTTTTCACCAATTTCTTTTTTTTTAGTTTTTAATGTTTCATATTTTTCAGTTTTTAACTTTTCTTCTTCTTCAGTTTCAATTTTTTCTTGTTTTTCCGTTTTTAAATTTTCTTCTTTCTCCACACCCTCATCTTTAGTTCAAATTTTGAGATCAAGGCCGAGATAAACCAACATTACATAGCACGTTTTTTGGCTAAGATACTTGACAGAAACACTGTTTAAAAAGCCAAGTGACGTTTATGCAATGTTTGGGTGATCCTAGTCTTAAAATTTTAGATACTTGTTTTTTTTTCATACATTTGAGCTGTTTTTTTTTCTTTTATGTCCTTCAATTTAAGAGCATTTACACCTCACGATATTTAATCCAATCTTGCAAGTCGTTAATCTTGAAAATAAAATAAATTAACCGATTTTAATGAAACTTAGTTCTAAAAACGCATCGCTCTGCGATGACGCAGCGCCGCTCTCTGACGGAGGCGAGCGTGTCAGTCTTTGAACCAGTGTTGCCAGAGGCCGATAGAAAATTAAAATAATGCAGATCAAATCAAAATGAAGCAATTTATTTATTTTAAGTTTTGAAAATATGTTATAACTTGTCAGTGAAGAAGTAGTTAGTGAAGCTTAGTCTTAATTAGTAAACCATCATTGCATTTTTTTAACCCCTATAAAAAATCCGACCAAGTAGGATTCGGACTCTCACACGAAGGGCTCCGTACCATAAACTGAAAAAATACGTTTCTTGTATGGGATGGGAGAAGGGATTGCAATCCGGAAAAACGGATTCGGTAATCCGGTGAATCCGGCATCATTACACGTTTACCAGATCCGGTACCAATATACCGGATCCGGTCGATAATAGAGCTGTTGCATGAGTAGGTACTTTAAATGCGTTGCACGTGGTGTTCATGAATGCGTGCGAGTGGTTCGACGCCGAGTCGCCCCACCCTACTACGCTGCGCCAGTACCGCGCCAAAATATTGATGATATTATATATATGTTTTATTTTTTATAAACGTATTATATTAAGTACAATGACACTTGATTAACTTACTTACAGTTAATTTTGAACCGAAAAGCGAAAGTCATCCTGATTTGATCACTCTGATCCGGCGAGATCCGGTCCGATCCGGCCGGATCGATGGAAATCCATTCGTATCCGGCTGCACTAAAAATGACGCTGGATTGCAATCCCTACATGAGCCCCCCTTTACTTTAAATTTAATTACATTTTTATTATAATTTGTTGTTTAGCTGCAACAGAAATACATCACCTGTGAAAATTTCAACTGTCTAGCTATCACGGTTCATAAGTTACAGCCTGGTGACAGACAGACGGACAGTGGAGTCTTAGTAATAGGATCCCGTTTTTACCCTTTGGGTACGGAACCCTAAAAATGCAATGATAGTTTACTAATTAAGACCAAGCTTCACTTCGAAGTTCGAATCATGATATCTTCCTTCCTCATTCTTCAAGTGTGAAATGACATAAGATTATGACTCAAAATCAATACGACGAACGAAAGTGTGTGTGTGTACTTTGAGTGTGTTTACTTTCCAAAAATATTGTTTGTTGGTTTTTTTTAAATCTTTCATCTAAATGGTAAGTCCATTTAGATAGACGCAACAATGTAACGCAAAAGTAACATTTAGTCCTGTAATACTCTGGCAACACTGCTTTGAACGACAGTAGAGTTTGACGACTCATCATTCACTTCCAAAATTAAGGACTTACGAGTTCGTATGAAATACTGTGAAAAGTTAACGCTCTTAAGTCACAGCGTCACCTTTTTCGCCGGGTTTTGATTGGTCTCGAACTTTCATCAAGGCTTTTTCTCCAACACCATCTTTACCTCTGTGTTCAGGTTTTGATTTCGTGTCTTTTTTAATAACATCAGATTCTTTGCCCAAAATAAACTCTCTAGATTTATATCTTTTAGCCAATCTTTGTTGCTCTTCCGCAACTTTATTTTTTTCTTCATTAGCCAGTTTGTGTTTTTCTTCAGCTTGGCTTTTTTTCTCCTCTCGGGCAAGTTTTTTCTTTTGTTCTTGTTCTAGTTTTTGTTGTCGTTTTTCTTCCTTTCTTCTTTTTAATCTTTCAGATTCTAGGCGGAATTTTTCTTGAGCATCTTTAATAAGTTGTGAAGAACTCACTTCGACATTTATTTGCTTTTTTTGCTTTTCTTCTTCTTTTGGGAAAATGAAACTAAATTGTTGTTTTGAAGCATTTCCCACAGACGCGATGGGAACACTTTTTGATTTTGCCACGTGTTGCTCTAGTTTTTTCACTTTATCTACACTGCGACCTAATTGTTCATCAGTCGAAAAGTACTCGGCCAGCAGTTTCTTATCATTCTGAGCTCTTTCTTCTGAAACATACAATTCTTTTTTCATTTTGCCGTGGTGATATTTGTCGAGTTTACTTGCGTCAAAATCTTGTAAGTTCCTTTGTGTGTTTCTTGACGATCCAAATTTTATCAGTCTATTAGATACATAATCTAGATTTCGAGGGTCACGATAATTTCTTGATATTTTTTTTATTTCCATTTCCGGCTCCACGTTATATTTTGGGGTTGGTTCTTTCTGTACCCCAGGATTAATTTTTGGGGTCTCGAATACATCAGGTCTTTTCAATATAAAAAACGGAGCACGAGAATCGTTTTCAAGTTTCACCATGTGCCTCAAGCTAATATCATGTCTCCTTTTCAACTCTTCTTTAGCGTCAATCGAAGGTGTATCTTCGAAGATTTCTTCTTTACGGTTTTTAATAGGGAGTCTTGGGAGTTTTTTAAAACCTACATAATATGTTTCCACAAAAGTAGTGTTTGAGTCTACCAACGATATGTTCGGAATTTCAGTATTTATTTTTTCACCTTCACGTCGTTTGTGAACGAAAGATGTTTTCATCGGTTTCATAGGTTCAATAAAGGCCACAGCTTGTTTTATACAAACATTTTTTGAATCGGTTTCGTTCATTTCTGTATCATCTGATTGAGAATGTATATCTGAGTAAAACATTTGTTGGATTTCAGGCACATGCCCAGCTGCAGGTGAATTGATATCTTGATAGATTTGTAAGTCGGAGAATACACGAATTTCTTTATGTTTGACTTTGTGAAGTTGCCCCGGTTTAGATGGCAATACTTTTAAGTATTTTTTTGTGTCTTCCGTTTGTTCACCTTTAACGGTTTTAAATAGCTTCACAATTTTCTTGCAGGCACAAAACGGTTTTTTACTAACAAGTGCTCTTTTACGACAATGGTCGCATATGCTCATTACAATCTTCTTACCTATTGTTTTCACTTCTTTCATGAGTTCTTTTGCATGCTCAAATCTTTGTCTACATCGTGGGCAGTTTATATTTTTCTTTTCTGGAAGCAGTAATATACTTACTTTTAATATATTACTATAAATTATTTATAACTCCATAAATAATCTACAGTAATAAATTGCGTTTAATGGTCAAAAAGTGAAATTTCCAATTTCACTTTTCTCCGAGTTGGATCTAATTGGGGGTCAATTTTTTTTTTTTTTTTTTTATGGATGGGAAATCATCAAATGACTTCTTCCGCTCTGGGTGGAGCGGAAGGGCGTGTCAGACTCTTACTGACTAAAACCCATCCGTGTTCCTTCTAAAGCCCTTTGCGTTCCAGGGCCGCGGTGACTCTTTCGAACAAATTCCGCAACCCTGGCAGCTTTTGACCGCGACTTCGTAGGCGCACATCCCGTTTTAGTGGTCTAAAACCATTTTCGCTACGGGTACATTGGTTGGATGGTTTCAAAGTCTATGACGGGTTTAGGTAGAAACAATTTTTGGGTTTTATATACGCGGTGCCATTTTAGTCGTCTTACAAAGGCGGCCCACTTAATATATTCGACAAGGGCGTACCCACGATTTGAGCTGGGGGGGGGCAGCTCGTTCCTGTTTCCAACAGTTCCAGTATACAATAAATTAAAATACCTAACAAAAGCTAGTCTGGCCCTAGCGGGCCCCTATGCTGACATCTCTTTGACCTGACTCTCCCGGGCCTGGTGGTGATCGGACAGCGAGCCACCCAACGCTTCCGCATCCGGAGGCCCGCGCCTACGGTGGCCAGGGATCGCCCTGCGACTTCCGACGCACGGGGCGTCTTCTCCTGTAGTGGCGGTTGGGGCAAAGGCCTTATCTTACCCTCGCGCGGCCCGCCTCTTTCTTCGCTAGCATTACTGCTTCGCAGAAGGAGGTGGCCGCTTCCCAAGCCGCCTCGATCCGGATCATGGATTTAACCAGGGCCGGACGCGAGAGGTTGCCGCCGCCGATCGCCTCGACGAGGACACGGCGGTGCTCAGCCCAAGCAGTGCAGAAACCACCGTATGCTCCACTGTGTCCTCCGAACTCCGGGCGATCCTAACAGTGCTGACACCCGGGCGTGTCCTCCCGCTGAATCCGAAACAGTTACCTTCCGAAACAGCCGTGTCCAGTGAGTACCAGCGTCCGGCGGAATGTGAGGACGCCGTGGCACCTCTCCATCCACTCCCCAAAGAGCGCAATTATAACGTGCCTAGCGCTGGGTCGCGACAGTCGTCGTCTTCATACCGCCATGGTATCCTGCCGGAGCTCCGTCCGCCGCGCTGCAGTTTGCCGCGGCAGCAGAGTTTCGCCCCGGCGAAGCGCCTCCACGCGCCACGCGTAAACATGCGCGAGGGCTCTCGCGTCTATATCTCATGGCTGTAATCCAACAAGGAGGCTCGAAAATTCATTCACATCATAATATGCTTTACTAGCTAAAAAAGATTTTAATTTCCTTTTAAATGCTTCTATGTTTAGCTCTTTCCAGTCTTTGGGAAGCTTATTGAAAATAATGGGAGCCATACAAAAAACACTCCTGCGCATAAGTGCAGTCCGAGACCTATGTTGACAGAGTTGACTGTTATCACGTCTATTTCTAGGGAACCGGTCTGCCATGCAGGGAAATAGCTCAGGATTTGATTTAACAAATATCGCGATTTCCAAAATATAAATTGATGGTAAAGTCAAGATGTTGTGCCTTATGAAAAACGGCTTGCAGCTATCAGTCATTTGTAATTTAAATACCGATCTAAGACATTTTTTTTGAGCTTTAAATGCGATATCTCTATCCGTAGAGAGTCCCCAAAAAATAATGCCGTATCTGATAATGGGCTCTGCTATGCCATAATAGGCGGTTAATAAAGCATCAGTCTTTAGGATCCGCGATAGTTTATATAATGCGAATGCACTGTTACTTAATTTTTTGCTAATGACTTCTAAGTGAGCCTTCCAATTCAAATTTCGATCTATGGTTAATCCTAAAAACTTAGTGGAATTTACTGTGTCAATTACATTATTATTATTATGTTTAATTCTAAAAATTGGAAATTTTAACTGCCTTTGGCTAAAATGCATTATTACTGTTTTATTTAAGTTTATTTTGAGATTATTGTTTTCCAACCATAGAATCGCTTTATGTAATGTATTATTTATATCTGTTTCATAACTATGCCTATTATCACAAGGAATGGTTATCGTGCTGTCATCTGCAAAAAGCGTCATACTGTGTTCTATACATTTAGGGAAATCGTTGATATAAAGGGTAAATAGCGGTGGTCCTAATACGCTTCCTTGCGGTACGCCATAGTAGACGTTACGCTCCCCAGATGTAAAAATTACTTCACGTTTAGTGCTAGTATTAATCGTCGTTATTTCTGTTGTTTGCTTCCTTTCTTGTAAATATGATTGTAAGAGCTTTTGAATATTACCTCTTATACCATACGCTTCGAGTTTTTGTAATAGAATATTATGCCGAACATAATCAAAGGCCTGCGTCATGTCGCAGTAAATTGCACAGATGGGTGTATTTTTATCCATATTTAACATGATTTTGTGTAGAAAGTTGTAAACCGCCATATTTATTGTTTTATTTTTTCTAAACCCGTTTTGCTCATTACAAAGTATATTATTTTTGTCTATGTATGCGCTCAGTTCTCGAGAAATATATTTTTCAAATATTTTTGAGAAAATGGGTATTAACGAAATTGGTCTGTAATTTTGCATCAGGTCTTTTTCTTGCTTCTTATGTAATGGCTTTACAATAGATTTTTTCAAAGCATTAGGAAACATTCCCTCACAAATACACAAGTTCATTATATGACACAGTGGACCACATACAATGTCAGCGACAATTTTAACAATCTTTGTACTAACACCATCATATCCTACACTCTTCGTATTTTTGAGGCCTAAAATGATATTGAATATGTCTGTAGGCAAGCTAGGAGCCATAAACATCGAATCCTTTCTGTTCAGGATATGGTTAGTAACATTTACCCCTGCGGTAATTGGTTTTATTTTGTCAATAAAATAATCATTAAACATGTTTGCAATTTGATTAGGGTCTGAGATAATTGTATTATTGATACGAATTTTATTAATGTTATTCTTAGGTGCATTAAGTTTATTTTCATTAATAATTTGCCATGTCGTTTTAGATTTATTACTAGACGTTTGTATTTTATAAGAATTCTGTGCTTTTTTCGTCAAATAGATGACCTTTTTAAAAGTATTACAATAATTCTTAAATAGAGTTTTGTTTCGTTGCGAGGGTTTCAATCGATACTGCCATAATAGATGTCGTTTCTTTGCACTACATTTTTTAATACCGCGCGATACCCACTTTTGCTTCATTGGTACTTTCACAGTTATTGGTATTTTAGGAAAGCATTGGTTATATAGACACAAAAACATTTCTGTGAATGCATTGTAAGCTATATTAGGATTATTAGATTCGTAAACATCTGAAAACTTCACACTACTCAAATATGATTTAAACTTATTGATATTGTCACTATTATAATCACGTCTCAGTATACGCCATTGTTTTATCGAACAAATAGTTTTAATAGGACATTTGAGGAGTTGAGCCGTATGGTCAGAGAGCGCCAGTTCTAATACGGAAGCTTTAAAGGACTTGGTAAAATTATGCGCAAAGTTGTCAATGCATGACTGACTCCCAAGACGAGTTGGTTCATATAGAGCAAGTTTTAAGTTGTAGTTAAGTAACAAAGTCTCAAATTCAATTGATTGCCTATTTCGCTTTAATACGTCTATATTAAAATCACCTGCAACAACAATATTTTTATAGGACTTATTTACAAGCAAACGTAACATTATATCTAATTTTTCAATACACTCATTAAAGTTGCTTGCATTGGGTACCCTGTATACACAAACAATCACAGTCTTGTACGTCGTTAATTCGATGGCACAACATTCTAAAATACCATTTGAAGATAATTTTGCTATTTTTTCCAGTTCCCTCCATTGATGTCCTTTCCTTACTAGTATACACGCTCCACCTCGCTTGCTTGCCTTGCGACTGAAACTGGCCGCCAAACAGTAATCCTTTATGTTGAGATGTTTTTCATAGCCCTCCATCATAAAATGCTCAGTAATGCATAAAACGTCGACCCATATATTCTTATCAAGTAGCTCATGTAGGCAAATTGTAAGATTGTCTGATTTACCTACTAACCCAGCAATATTTTGGTGTAATATGTACAGGTGCTTAGTCGAGAAAAAAGTTTTCATTTGGTTTATTCGATTCACATAAATCAATTTGTGTCATGTCAGATTGTTCTTTTATACTAGTAATTAAATCTAATAAGTCTTTGAAAATTCTCGATAGGCCACGATTGTTTAAAGATCCTGTGTACTTATTAAACATGCTGTAGTCATATTCGAGATTTAGATTGCTGTCTACGAGGAAGGCGTGACCATGCGTCAAAATATCCAGAAACAGTAGGTTATTAAAAGTCTCTACTCGGCAATTAAAAAGATTTGTATCAAAAGGGCACTTAAAAGTAGGCAAACAGATTATTATGTTAGTATGCTGCATGGCTTGCAGTACGTCTCTTAGATGGAAAATAATTTCATAGTAGTTGTTTGTTGACTTAAAGTCTTCTTCACCAAGGAATAAAATGCAAAAATCGTCTAAAGTGAATTGTAGTAATTTCGCATCAAGACCCTTAAGCAGCTGTTTTGTGCATCCGTATGGTGTCAAATAATGACACAGGTTGAAGTTGTTATCAAAGGTTTCCTCAGCTATTGACAATACATTGTTCATTGTGTTGCTGCTTAGAATGCACATTTTATGTTTGGTGACATTTCTCGGTGTTAATAGTTTATCCTTGCTACAGCCTCCTTCAGAGTTCAGTAGGATTTGAGGTTTTGTGTTATTCTGATTTTCGCTAAGTTGACTTTGATTTTCTTTAGGTAACATTTCGGGACTTATGTCGATGTTGGACAACTTGGAAGAACTCTTCTTTTTTAATGATTTTGGTGTGCGAACAGTATTGTCAGCAGTTCCAACTTTTTTATAGATATCAATTACTTGTTTGAATTTATGTAATTCCTGTCTTAATGAAGTATTTTCAAGATGTAAGTTTTCTATTTCATTATTTGCACTCAACAATTGATTTTCTAAAAGACAGATTTTTTCTAGTAATTCCTTGTTCTCTTGAGGTTCAGCGATCAAAGAATTTGGTAAGCTTAGCATAGTAGCATCAAAGAGTGACTGTTCTGTACCAGTTATATCGCAAAGCGAGCTTAAACGCTGTGGCTTTCTGTATGTAATATTATCAGAATAATCCATCATGTTATTAATTTGTTTATTGATTTATAATAAATTTTGCATAAACAACTCCGGACGGGGTGAACGGGGTGAATGGTTGCGCTGATCCTGAGACCACAGAATCAGCAGCAGAAATGCCTAACCTTTAAAAGAGGGTAGAGGGGGCGTTAAAGTTTGTGGAGTACCTTCTAAATCCGCGCGGACGAAGTCGCAGGTGAAGTGCTAGTTCTAGATAAAATAATTTAGTAAATTTCAGATTAAAAATACTTAACGAGTGAAAAGATGTTTATATTTTTCCAACACTTTACACAGAGCAACACACACATTTTAATTCTCACGTTCTATTTTCCAGTAATAGAAGTTGCCAAGAAAATTTAAATCGAAGGATTTTTTTTCTTCTAGGGGGTGCTGCCTCCTCCCCCTGCCCCTAGCTGGGTACGCCCTTGATATTCGACATAATTAAACTACGAAACTCTACGCACGATTTTGTTTTTTAATAATTCATTAAAACAATAGGTACTTACAATAAAAATAAATAAGTAATGCATTATAATTATGAAACACCCTGGTAGTACGTAAACAACATATCAAAACAATGTCGCGGTTCCATTCCGCACCGGCCTTGAAACACAAGGCTCGCATTACGCTCGCTACAGGATGTTTCAAAGTAAGTTTTGTGTTATGATAATGAATAATCTTTTATTTTTTTTAATAATTTAAATGTTCATAATTATTTTGTAATGAACGTGCAGTACCTAGTCATTGAATAGGTGGGCTGTTGTCGTCGTCTTAGCAACTAACTTGGAGTTAAAAGTTTACTCTGGTTTGCGCAAGTGGGCCTAAGCGAGCTCTAGTTTTGTTATAATTGTAGTAATAAAGATAAATGATGAATGGAGATTATCATAAGGGAGGTCAATTTTTATTTGTTAAAAGATTAAATATGGCTTTAGAAGGTATGATAACGCATGGTGGTGTTGGTCATACCACTTATTGCCAAATGCTGTCCACAGTAATATAGGGTTTTGACCCGCATGCCGAACCAAGAACCAGAACCATGATAGAACAGGGCGTGTTCTACTCCGTATCACCTACGGACTAACGATTAGTTCCGAACCCGAACTAAGAATGAATGACAACACGATTTCACAGTAACCGCCAAATCGTGCTGTCATTAATTCTTAGTGGTTAGGTGATACGGACTAGAACACGCCCGCAACTAAGCCCGAAACTACGGACTTCGGGCTTAAAGAGTAGAACCCCGGAACCAACACTTTCAGGCAATTTCCACACTAGTTGCCAACTATGCATGATCTACTTAATAAAATACAGTTTTACCTAGTTCTGATGTCAATTGTGAAGTTGTTATTTCCACGTCTTTCTTGTTGTGTAAGATAAATACATCTCTAGATGTGTTTATAGCGCTCTCAACCGCTTCATCTTGTCTAATCTGTTGATGTGAAAAACAAAAGCGATTCGAAAAAAAAATCGGAGCTGGCATAGCCCCTAATTTCCATTTTGATTTTCAAAATCGCGGCGTATATGATTAGAGGACACTTGAACAAGCAAAAAATATTAGGAACATGGGGCCCCAAAGTGTCACGTTGCTGAGATATTTAGAGGTCCCATAGTAAAAGTTGTTCATAATGATGAGCACAATAACCCCTTAAGAGGTATTGCGTTTATTCGGTGATTTCGGTGTTCGCGATTTCGGTGTTGGTCCCATAGTAAAATTTGTTCATAATGATGAGTACAATGACCGCTTAAGAGGAATACCTGTATGTGTGTGTATTCTGTGTTACACGTTGTAAATGCAGGGTGGAACGTGCGCCGCAACTTTGAAAAAAAAAAACTAAATGGCGGTGGGCTAAAATTTTATATTACCTACCTAAATCTTATGAAAGAAAATTTTCTGACGAGAGGCTTTTGCGGTCGTAAGAAAAAATATATTCGATAAAAAGCAAACATCTTGTGTTTACGCGCAATCTGTGCCTGTGATTAAAATGAGCTACGTATGGTATTCCGAAATACCGCTCACCGAAAGGACGGTTTTCCGATAACACTCTACTCCGACGGTTAGTTGAACGAAAAAATAATTGGCCGATGAAACGTTTCGCCGATAATATTATGCATCGACGGTTGGTAGTCCGAATGAATCCTTCGCCGATGTAACGGTTCACCGAAAACACTCTTCAACGACGATTGGTTAAAGGAACGAATCTTTCGCCGATAGCACTCGTTGTAGGGGAATTCTTTTGCCAAGTGGATAGTTTTTCTTTCAGCTTGTCAACACCCTTAGGTCTTGTAGAAGTCATGTTAAAAATACAGGTAATAATAAAATAATACATGGAAGAGTGGCAATAGAAAAAAAAACAAAGTTTTTATTAAACAATAAGAAATTTAATCAAAAAGGAAAATTTATATTGTTTTTTACAATAAACAATATGATTATGATTATTATGATTTCTCTATTAGAACTGCGACAATAGAAAAAAATTAAATAAACTGTGCGAACAAAGCAAAAAACAAATAAAAGTAACACAACGTGATACATTTTTATGATGATATATTAACTGATTTTGAAGTAGCAGTGATCAATGCAGTCAAACGACAGTTTCCAGACTGCGCCCACAGGCTATGCTTATTCCATTTGACCCAAAGTATTTGGCGTCATGTCCAGTCAGAGGGTCTCGCAAGGCGATATGCTGAAGATTTCACATTTGCGCACAAAATCAGACACTTAGTTGCCCTCGCTTTTCTTGAGCCCGCTGTGATATCCGAAGCCTTCGAAATCATCCAAAATAAAATATTGCCGACAGAAGCAGCTGAAATTGCCCAGTGGTTTAAGAAATATTATGTTGGATCACATCACACGCAGCAAAGAACTAACACGGGTTTGATAATAAAAAGAAATCAGGCATTATTTCCACCAGCTATGTGGTCAGTTTACGATCGCACACTTTTATTTGTTTTTTGCTTTTCGCACAGTTTTTTTTTGTTCTATTGTCGCAGTTCTAATAGAGAAATCATAATAATCATAATCACATTGTTTATTGTAAAAAACAATATAAATTTTCTTTTTTTATTAAATTTCTTATTGTTAAATAAAAACTTTGTTTTTTTTTTTTATTGCCACTCTTCCATGTATTATTTTATTATTACCTGTATTTTTAACATGACTTCTACAAGACCTAAGGATGTTGACAAGCTGAAAGAAAAACTATCCACTTGGCAAAAGAATTCCCCTACAACGAGTGCTATCGGCGAAAGATTCGTTCCTTTAACCAATCGTCGTTGAAGAGTGTTTTCGGTGAACCGTTACATCGGCGAAGGATTCATTCGGACTACAAACCGTCGATGAATAATATTATCGGCGAAACGTTTCATCGGCCAATTATTTTTTCGTTCAACTAACCGTCGGAGTAGAGTGTTATCGGAAAACCGTCCTTTCGGTGAGCGGTATTTCGGAATACCATACGTAGCTCGATTAAAATAAGTTTAAAATCCAGAGTAGGCTCTAGTATTACCAATTTAGGCAAAGGAGTCTCTCATCTACCGTAGTGGATCCACTAGCAGGCTGCTGAACTTGTCTGACGACCAGGTGTAAACTCATACTGAACAACTCAATTCGGCATCAAGCAGCACGGATGCTCGCAAGCCGAAGATAGTAGTCGGCTCTGCATATGCAACGCTTCGACCGAGCCGATTTCGGCGCGCCGTAGTTTGTAGTAGAAGGACCCAGTGAAAAAGAGGCATCAGGTGGGCAACCGCGTGTTGGCTTGTAAATGCCAGTTTCATATAAAAAATCTAAGTACTAACATTATCTGTGCCTGTCCTGTGGCAATAGACCACCAAGCCGTTGTCTTTTAGTTCCACAAGTTTCTGGAACTCTTGGCGCTCCTTGTAGCATGGACATAACTGCTGTTCACTGCATATAAAGAATCGGTTTAACCAATAAATACTTACTTCCCATAGGCAGTAAGTACTTATTGGTATTCAGCAAAATAATCATTTTAATAACATCTTATTAACTTACACTGCGAATACCTCCATGAAAATATTAAAATACTTAATAGGATCATTTACATTTATCGAAGTGCAAAGGACGCAACTAACACGAAAACGGTTTATGTCAGTTTGACTCAAAGAGTACAGCATATAAAGAGACAATGATTTGTGGTATGACTGTGCCATGAAACTCCTTTTAAAAAGGTCTCATGACCGTAAAGAAATCCATTGTATTTTTAAGTGATTGAAACGAGGTGAATAAAAATCAGGCAGTTTAGTTATAAACCTTGTATTCTAATTCAATGATCAAACATAGATACAATGGCTGGCTGGCTAAGGCTTATGTGAATACTTTTCCGGCTGATCAATTCGCATGGCTGTAGAAAGTAGGTACATCGGCGGGCATGGCAACAGGAAAGTGTCACGTTGGCTGGCAAAGCATTGGCGGTTGCGTGCTAGCTGGCGTTACATGATATAATTGTTTTTAAAATAAAAACTACCTAGTTAAATCATCGTATATTAGATTGAATTTTCATTTCTTATTATCATCTTATGTTATATCTTATCTTTAATTTTATAATGTATAGATATACCTACATAATTATAAAATCACTTGTCCTGACTGATTCATCAAAGCAGAGCCACAGGGGTTAAAAACTCGAAATTTAGGCAGTTGATGCATTTTATGAAGTAAAAATCCAATAAGGGAGGATTTTTGGAAATTGGAGAGATAAGGGATAAACGTTTGTATGGAAACCTGTCATTTTCAAAGACAGAAGCATGGCTCTTCATATACAAGCTTCTGGTTAGAAATAAACAAAAAAGTATCAAGGCTGAAATAGGGGAAGTAAGAAGCATGACATTTATTATTAAGCTTCTCAGCAAAAATATATGCATACTTACTTATTTCATCGTTTAAACAAAAAAAAATCCCGATTATGAGTAGGAGACGTCAGCTAAGATAGAATTTTAGGAAACTCCCCCGTAAAGAGGTGTAAGCCGTACAAGTATGTATGCAAAATATTATTTTTTGGGCCAATATAAATACTTGAAACCTGGTACGAATACTGGCCTGTGAATAAAGGTTGTCATTATTAGATTTTCACAACTACCCCCAGAAGACTTTTTATAGGATGTTAAAGTTTATATTCAGTATTCGCGCCTAGTTTCAAGTTTATTGAAACTTGGCACTAAAGCTGAATTAAATTACTAGGAGAGGATTTTTATCATTATTTTTAAATAAACTACCTATAGTCTGTCTATAAAGTCATGAAAAAAAATGAGGGCGCTGCGGTGGTGCACGTAGCAACCCTGTATAGTGTGACTTCATTGATTTTGATACTTGCACATTATTTTGTACTAGAAGCAAACCTGGTGTTAATGAGAACGACGAGACGCTTTTTTTTAAACTGAATAGAAAAGGTAAAGTCGTAACATACGTAATCTTTGGGAGGAGCATCACCGTATCCTCGTGGGGGCGATCGGAAAATCGAAAAATGTTCATATATAATTATTTTTTATTATATAAAAGAAGAAAGAAGGAAAACACGTTTATTTGTGGTGAACATAACGCAAAAAAGAACATAAAACATTGAAAAGTATCTCATAACACAATAATTAATTACTTTCATCATCTGATTCCAAATATTCTACATTAAAAAAAGTACTTTAATTTTCAACTGCATCACTAACATCGTCTTCGCTACTGCTGTCATTGCTGCTGCTATCTTCGCTTAGGCGAATGACTAACTCATCTATATTTTGATATAGGGTTCTTCCTCGTTCATAATATTCTTTTTCAATGTTTGCAACATGACGGCAACAGTTTTTCCATTTTTCAGGTGTAATGCTGTTGAAGGCCTCTTCAGCTAGTTGCTTCACATCACGTGACCCAACATTGTGTTCTGCCACTTTCTGTTTTACTTGAGCCCAAATGAGCTCTATTGGATTTAAATCACAGTGATACGGTGGAAGCCGTACCACTGTATGCCCATTTTCTCCCAAAAGTTCATCAATAGCATAGATGGGGTCGGGTTTATTTTTTTTTACCAAATTGAGTAAGTTTGGCTTCCTAAGTGAAGGGTCAAAGTCAATATTATTTTCCAAAAGCCAAAGTTTTATTTCGTCCATGCGAGATCTTGAGGTAGGCGCCTTATTTGTCACGACGGAGTGGTAGGGGGCGTTGTCCATGACAATGATCGATGGCTTATGCAGGTTCGGGATAAGCTTTTCCGTGATCCACTTGGTAAAATTGTGGGCGTTCATCTCCGAATGGTAGTCTTCGAGTTTGTTTTGTCCACTAAATATAAGTAGGCAGTTTGGCACAAACCCCTTTTCGCTTCCAGCGTGGAGAATTATGAAACGCTTTCCTTTCGATATATTTTCCGTGACGCCTTCCACGTTTAAAGATTGCCAACATTTTCGAACCTGGTGAAAAAATGGTACTTATTTATAAAGTAAAAATATTCAATAAATATATTATTGATTACACAAAAACAGTTTTACCTTATATGAAGAATGAATGTAAGTCTCGTCAAGATAAATTATATCTTTTTGCAATTCTTCTGGCAAATCTCTATTTTTTTTAATAATTGCCAAGTACTCTTCTCGTTTTGCTGCAATATGTGCTTGTTCAATTAGAGCCTTTCTGTTATTTTGACACTTCTTGTAAGAAAACCCAATCGATTTCAAAATTTTACGCAGGACTTCTAGGCTACATTTAAAATCCAGATCTGTTTTGGCGACTACCTGAAGTTTCCTTAAGGTTGGTACCTCTTTCTTTACCGAGTAAAAAAATTGGATCTTTTGTCGAAGTGCACATATGTTGAAGTCATCCATTTCTTTTTTAGGACGGCCTGATCTGTGTTTGCCAGGGGTTCCAAATTTACCATCATTTTTAAAGCCTTCATCTACAATACGCCTCACTGTACTCTCAGATTTTCCTGAAAGAAAGATTTAAAAAATAATAATTATGTAAATCTAACAGAAAATAGATTACTCTATTTTTAATTTCAAACATGGTATAAGTAACTTATTCATATTTAAAATCAGCGGTAAATTTCATCACCCAAAAGTACCAAAGGTCCTGGTCGTACTACAATATGGCCTACTTATATTTGCAATCTAACCTATTATTGCACAATGTAAACAATCCTTATTTCGGTCTTACAATCGTATGTTTAGTAAATTTGGAACTTCTGGTAGATAAAAAACAAACAGTAACACGATTACATACCGGTCATAGCTGCTGTTCGAGCATAAACATCATCCAAACTTGATAAAATTTGTCCAGCTTGGTGTTCTAACAAACATTGCTGATACACTTTAAAAATAATTTCCCGAGCTCCACTCCTAATTGTTTTCCTCATAATTATCACGTTTCTTCGAAGTTTTATCTATGTAGATTTGAAAAGCAATAAAATATGCAATAGATAACTAGTTTCAAAACAAATCGATGACAGCCGATGACATTCAATGTACTATGATTTAGTGTTGCCCTACTTCTGATTAATGTTAGTTCCTCTAACATTATTTTCATGACTTTATAGACAGACTGTACCTACCGTATACAGGTATTGCAGGGGGTGTTTAAATTTGTAAATAAATGTACTATATCCGCGCGAAAGAAGTCTCCGGCGTAGTGCTAGTCTAATGATATTTTTTATTAGGTATATTCAGTTGATACTTGAAGGAACGGTTAATAGTTACGTAGATATTTATTTATTTTTATTTATTACTTTATGCACAAGTAAAATCACTGTACAAAGGCGGACTTAATGCCTTAGGCATTTTCTACCAGTCGACCTTAGATATTATGGTAATATTGTATAACATAATAATATAATTATCACGTAATATAATTTACATGTCTCATACTCGGAAAGTAGTGTTTGTTTGATCCGAGTAGCCGGTGGAAGACGCTGCTCACCTTGGGGCGGGAAAGAGTCATAGTAAATGCTTCCCTCTCAAGGGCGGGTATGAACTTTAAAAATAGAACTAAATTTGGTTAGGTAGTCAATTGAAAAATTTTATATACCTAACAAGCTGTGCCCGCGCCCGCGGCTTCGTTCCCTTCACCAACAACCGTCAACCGTTACCTACCCTACTCTACCTACCCTACATACCTACCCTACAAGGAATTTCGGGACAAATTATTCACCTAAATCTTTCTTATAAATAGCCCCATCGATTGGGGAAAACTGCATGAAAATCCGTTTGGTCGCTTTTGAGTTTATAGCGAACAGACAAACTTTGAAAATAAGTTCCGAAGTTCAATGACTAATGGAACTATTTGTATGGTATACCAAATTTTTGTATACCAAATTTTGTAAAATCATTATTTGAAAAGAGTAACTATGGAGTTTCTTGTCCGTTCTTCTCCATAAGAATCTACCTTTCCGAATGGACAGTAGAGTCACTTTATTAATGTAATATTATTATTTTTACTGAACTGTAAGCGATGACGTTCAAAAGTGCCGTTTAATGGCCTAATTGAAATAAACGTTTTGACTTTGGTAGTTTACGCACTAGATCCAACTTCCGTCATTCGATTTCTCTCCGTCATCCGTGAGTCTCCAATTCGGAAGAAATATTGACGGACCGAAGTACAGTTTATATAAATTTGTATGAACGCTTTCGCATTACCTCGGATTCAAATCGGACATTGACAGCGGGGCTTGGATTTGGACCACAGATAGGATTAGTGCGTAAGCAATATCCGAATTCAGTCAGAGATTTTTATATTCGTATTTTCACGGATTCGGATCGGATGCAGTTAGTATCTAACCGCTCTAAGTGTATTGAAAAACGTCCTTTGTTACACGTCGGCATTTGTCATTGCGGCATCGCCTTCGATTTGAGTGTTTATTTCCCACTTTCATCGATATGCATCAAAGTGAAACTGTGAATAATATATTCTTCGATTTTTTTACAATTTCAAGCGTTGATTGCCAGCCCTGAACTATTAGTTAGTTAGCCCCGTGTTCTTACTAATTCGTCAGGGTGTCGCTTGTCGTGCTTTCCTTTTTCATTAAAACAATTTATTTTAAAATAGGTTTTATTTAATACCACCTATCTAAAATAAAAAGATTTATGCTAATAATAATACTAAATTATTTCTAGATATTTTAAATCTAAATAACATAAAAGTAGGAAAAAACAATATTTCTTACAAGTCCAAGTAAATTGTTTAACAAAGAAGACGGGTATTATAATATAATTGATTTGGAGGCTTTCTACTACAATATCGGGCAGTAGACGATGACCCGGTGGGCACTGTTCTCAAAGGCAGTCGCATGGGCATGGAGGCAGCAGTAGTCAACAGGTCGGCACTGGCGCAGGGCTGCGGGGGCCGCAGCCGGCGCTCTCGCTCAGCGTGTTGTCTCTCGTAGCGCCGAGCGTGATCCAAACTGCGCTGTAGGCCCGCCAGGCTATCAGTGCGAGCTGGGAACCGCTCTAAGCTGTTCGACACTACACCCACTTCAGCAGTGTCAGTATCCACAATTTCTTTCTCGTCTAGTATCATTCCCATGTTGACCTTTAGGTTGGTTGAACCGTCTCTAAAAATGAGATATACTGTAGCTTGGTCTAATACTTTCAGAGAGAAATGCTCGTTAATCTTCAAAGCTTTCATTTTGATCTGGAAGGGTACTAATTTTTGAGATAATTTTTTGCTCTTCTCTTTAATAAAGTTATCAAATTCTATTGCCAACATTTCTTCATTATCTGGTCGACTTATTACATCTACTGGTGATCCAAGTTTAAAAATTTCAGGATCCTTGTGCGGCAATTGAGTATCGATCATAACTTGTTGTAGGACCGGTGGATCGTTCAGTGTGTGCCACTTCCAGTGTGAAACGGGACCAATTGCGCGATCGAGTACCACTCCTTCAGTCTGGTTGTATTTAAGGCTGAGAAACAATATTTTTTATTAAACTACATAAACTGCAGTTTGAAGCTGCTGTAACTTTTCACAGCCTTTATTTCATAGAAACATATTTTGATCGTTTATCAGATAAAAAAAATGTTTACCGTATCTTGCCAGCGTGATCGAAAACTATACCATTGCCTAGATAGTCAAAAGTGGCCAGTATAGTTATAGGATGTGTGCGGCCACGCTCGTCAGGCTCTCCGCTGCTGTATATAACGAATCGCTGCTGAGCATTTGTATCTGAAATTCATATCGTAAAAATATAAGAATAAAACCTTCACATAGCACACCTACAAATTCCGTTCTATAACATTTAGAAATCGCAAAACAAGTCAACTGCAGAGCTGTAATAATGTGAATGTATTTTGGAGCTCGCGATAGTACCTCTCACTACGTGAAAATGTTGATAAATCGCGGAATGCGATAAGGCCGCCAATTGTGTTTTTATTTTAAGGTTTTCTGTATGTATGTTTTATTTGGTGTACAATAAAGTAAAATATAAATATATGTATATATATCTACTTGATTACCGAGAGCTAAGATATATTCATATCCATGGGTTATAGCCACCTTCGGTATCATAATAATCCAGTGCCAGTCGACCACTTCTGTAGTACCAGCGACCTCGTCCGTTGTCATCGAACTCTGCTAGTCTTTCACCGGTGTCGTAAGTCATCAGTCGTTTGTTCTTGTTGTGCTCGAACCAGTCGAACTCGGGGTGTGATGGACGCATACGATAAATATTCATCTGAAATAATAGAATTCCTAAAATTGCGTTACACACAAACTTTGAACTTATAACGCTACGGCTCACCCGACCTGATAATGTCAATATGAACAGCAACGCAAAAATTATGGAGGTGTTTCTCATATCCTGATATTTTCGTATCTTGATATCCAGTATCCTGGGATCACGACATCATGCAGCAGAAGCTGATGTTGGTAGGAAGTAGGAGTTCAAGAACAGGAGTCGGCCTTGTGCCGTGTGACAGCAAAGGTTTCCAACTCAAGAGTCAGGAATCCGTTCTTCAGAGAAGATAGGCTAAGGTCACCGTTCGAGCTGAACGGACCTTGAAGCGAAGAATTGCCCCAGAGCGCGGCTAGTTATGAGCGCGGCTTCCGAGCATGTTGGAGTTTCAAAGTGTGAGGATTAGACTCACCGGAGAGTTAGTTATTAAAGAATAATACCACAAACTACCTTATTCCATGGCCAACCAAGAACTCTGAGTAAGTAATGATATGATTTAACCAGTACAAATGTATGGACTTTAAAAGTGACTTTGAGTTTCGGTGTTTCTTCTGAGGAGACCAGAAAGGTAGATAGTGGATCTCTTAGTTGGCTACTAGTATAACGTGATTGGGCTCATTTGAATCCTTCTGATGAACACTATTGGTATTGAGTACTGTTGGTCACCGGGATCTGATGATGGAGACCAGAAAGATGGATAGTTCGTTTCAATTGTAATAAATTGAGGCATTTTCCATAATGCCCGGGCTATAATTCTTTGTATCGACTACCTAAGTAACACTGCTATCCAACACAACCCTCATAAATACCAGAATACATGTAGTTTTTACACAAAAAATAATCAAAATATTTTTTTTCCCTAAAATATTGAAAGATTTTTACTTATAGTCCATTTTCACACATCGTGGTGAATAAAAAAGTACTGGCACTACTATGGAATTTTTTTTAAAAAATTGACGCCACTAACCAAGGTTCTAAAATGGTATAATACTCTAGGAAAACTAGCCACAAAAAAGCCTACTACGTATTTCTAAAGAAGAACAGAATTTTTAAAAAATGCTTTGATGTTGATAGTAATCACTTTTACTATGTGCCAAAAAAAGGTTTTTGTTGTAAGTTCTTAGAATTCGAATTGGAGATGTGCATAGTCAATAATATTTAGAAGTCTCTCTAAGAGATAGATAGAGGGATATTATACGTTAGAGAGAGATAGATGATGTTCGTTGTTGAATAACAATAGGGTGCCCAAAACAGGATTTTTGTTGAAAAATTGTTGCATGAATCAAAACAAATGGGGCCAATAATTTTACATTTATTTAATTATTTGTTTGCACTATTAATATTACAATAAATGTTCGAATTGTTTGCCATCTGCATTAATACAGGCACGTCATCGCCTTAAAATAGATATTTTTATTCGTCGTGCATATCTTCTACATTTCATATCTCTCTCTCTCTCTCTAACTAACAATATCCATCTATCTATCTCTCTCTAACTTCTAAATGTTATTGACATGCATAGTAAAAGTGTACTTTTTTTACATTTCTTTTTTACATTATTCTTAATCAAATTTATTAAATTTTATTTTCTGTTTTTTAGTTGGATTTTTCTATAAAAGCTTGTTTTTTTAGTTTTTTTAAACTATTTTTTTTTATTTGTAATTTCAAAAAAGATTTAGTTTTTTTTTCTCGCGTAGTCAGGAGCAGGTCCACCCGACGGTGCCCGCTTATCGTTGAATTTTGGGACACGTTGTATATGTCTATACATGGAAGATACGTATATGAGAAAAAATTTCATCAACGCAAATAGCACCCAAAACAATGATTGTTGGAATTTTTGTCTGTTTATCTGTGCGTTTGTGCACGCTAATCTCAGAAACGGCTTATCCGATTTAATGTGGTTTTCACTAATACATTTTGGTAAGCTTAACATTTAGTGTTTGTTTCATGTCAATCGGTTCATAAATAAAAAAGTTATGCCAATTTAAAGAATCACGTCGAACATTTGTTAAACTATCTATATCCATCTATTCTTTCTCTGTTCAGTAGTATTGACTGAAACATTACTAAATTTCATAATCTTAAAGTAAAAATGTCTGCCCCAAGTAACTATTCCACGCGGACGAAGTCGCGGGCAAAAGTTAGTCTAAATATATAAAATCAAGTCAGGTTAGTTATACCATTTATAACTCAAGAAAATATATATTTATAAAATCGATCCAGCCGGGATCGATTTTAATGATCTCTAATTTGTTGGATTTGTCTCCGCTCCGAATAGCAGATCAACTATTAAAATATCAGAAAAAATCACGGGAAAAAAATTAGACTGAGGAGAAAGTTGACGTTCAGAGTCGGTGATGGCTCTGTGCTAAAAATGACGATGTATTTCCGGGGCAGGAATAGATATTTTACATACGCTATGACCCTTACGGAGCTTTAATTTCTCACTGGAACCAGTTCTAAATTTGAAGCAGACGAAGCCCGGGCAGGAAACTAGTCAATTAAATAAATTAGTTTTGAAGTCGGTTCCATTTTTTTATTATTTCAGAACATCACACATAGTCTTACCATTCGCACTACTTTTTCTGTGGGCAGCACAGTCCAACCCTTATCAATGAAGGTGCGGTCAGATAAAGCGTAGCGTATTATACCTGTAGCAGCTTCCGTATCAACCTGAAATTGTTTTAAGACATTAGTGAATCAAAGTATTTATTGGGAAATCCAGCTGACAGTGCAATGACATATGTGTTTGAAGATTTTTTCTCATAAAACATTGACACGGCAAAAGAAAAGGATTTTTATAGATAAACATGAGATATGTTAGGTAATATAAAATTATAATTAAAAATGACAAACGTTTGAATACAAAAACTGGCTCATGGGCGTGCAGTAGGCTACAGTAAGGGTAGGCCAGCCCATACATAAAGCCCAAAAAACTCACCTTAGGGTTGAAATCTCGATGCATTATGTATGGGCTGGCCTACCCTTGCTGTAGCCTACTGCACGCGCATGACTGGCTTGACACATTATTGCTTATTTGTAATGGTTTCTAAGCCTACAATTTTTTTACTCTTTCCACTGCTTGCTTTGCGATCATCACTTCACCGCAAAAGTTATAAAATACGATGTTTAACGTGAAGTTAAACGCTCTAGCGTTTATTACACTGCACAGCTATTTCTCAATACCAACGACCATACAGCCCCAAGACGCCTATTGTTCGATCTAATGCTTCAAACCAATTCAGCCAACTAGCTGAGCTGGGACGAAGAGGGATACTGCGTTCTGATTGGCCCTTTCAATGTCATGACGTCTCATTCTATCTGACGGACTATAAGATTTTTTCAGTAAAATACCCTATTATTGTAGTTAGTTATTATAAAGATCATGCAACGTATAAATTCAACACATTGTAGGTTTGTTTGCATTATCGATAACAGATTTAGTCATAGGATTTGGTATATCACTAATTGGAACATACCCAGCCAGACTCGAAACAATTATGGGTGTATCCCACTATTTCTATTGATTGAAATACTGGTCCTGATTCAGACTGATTGTCCCACTATTTCTATTGCTGCATCACCTCTTATGACGGCGTGCACATAGAAACTATTTATTTATTTCCTCTTTAGATAAAATCTCTTGATCATAGTTGTAATTGACTGTTATTGATAGACAGCTGCCATTGTAATTGCTATTATATAGGTGTTGGTTCTGAATTAAATAAATATTGTTAATAATGGAGTTTATAAAAAGGGGGAAGGGTGTTATACTGTTGTACGAGGGTTATGAATACACTAGGCAGATAGTTTACAAGAATACAAAAATACGTTGTGGAAAAGCAACAAGCGCCACAAAACAAAATGCAAAGGGTCGATAACAGTATCCCCGGTAAGTTTCCATCACTTTACCAGAGGCTGTAGGTCGGTAGTTGGCGTAAGTTCATTAATTTTGTTTACTGTATTTTTGATACTTATTTGAAATTTCTTCTTAGGATAACACCATAGGGAGAACAATGAACACTCTTCTCACTGTATTTCCGATAGTAACCAATCCGCGATTGAAGTTGCAATGAGTTGTAGTTATGATCAAGCTGCAATGGGAAAAATAACAATACCTAAAGCTTTCAATAACGCAATAAATTCTTTAATTGACCAAGAAATTCCATTACTTGGTAAACCATTGCCACAATACACCTCTAAAAAGTCTTCCATGTACAGATGTCGTAACAAAGCTCTAAATGTTAAAAAGGTGTGTTACAAGACCGTTCAAAAAGTACAAATTCCAGTAACATTTGAAGACTTTGTGCTTGCTGATATTATATTGACTCCGATTTAAGAATAATAATATTTTGTCGTGAAGAAACTAGAGGCGAATTAAAAAGCGGTAATTATTTGATTGACGGGACATTCTTTGCGTGTCCAGCGCCATTTGCACAATTATTGTCAATCCACGCTGATTTTGGAAGTGACTGGAATCATAGCAAAATGGTGCCAGTTATTTATGCGCTTTTATCGAGTAAATCACGGAAAGCGTATTGCATTTTATTTGATCTTATTAAAAAAAGGTTACCTGAATGGAGCCCTACTAAATTGACAGTTGATTTTGAAAGGGCTTTGATTTCTGCATTAACAGCAAGTTTTCCTGCAGCTAAAATAAACGGCTGCTATTTTCATTTTGTGAAATCATTGACTAAGAAAGCTAAATCTCTTGGCATGAATAAATCCATCCGCATGACATTGATAATACAACTTACCTGCAGACTGCCGCTTTTGCCCAAAAATAAAATACAAGATGGTTGGAATTACATTTTATCAGAGATAGGTGACAGTGAAGCCGAATATAAATTTGAGAACTACGCAGAGAACTACTGGATGAAAAATATATTTTCAAGGGTGTGGTGTGTGTTTGGAGAACGTCACCGCACTAATAATGCGGTGGAATCTTGGAACAGAAAATTTAATAGACTGGTGCCAAAAAATGTAAACATTGTTCAATTTTTGCACATAATAAAAGATGGTGATAAAATAAACGAATAGGTACTCAAAAACAAATAATTCAGGAAAAAAAAGTAATAGCCCAATTGCAAAAAGATGAGATGATCTTAGATGAACAAATGAAATTACTCCAAAGCGATGAACACAATTATTATAATACAATTCTTATTAAAGATGGCCCTTATATTTAAGCTAAGCGCTCGAAATTCGAATTTCGCCGGGTCATGTAGTTTTAAACAAAATATTCTTGCTGAAATTTTGTTACTGCTTGGTGGAAAACAAAAAAAGAACGCTTCCAGTTCTTCGTTTTAAAATATTATAAAATGAAATTCTGCAAAAAAAATTTTAAAGAGTCCAAAGACACTTTATGATATAGCTTTATCAAATGTGTTAAACATTTTACATGCACAAATATATGAACACCTACAAAGTTATGAAAACTCGGTTCTGGAAAATGTAACAAGTCATACGACCCAGTGTTTTTGGGGCATGTTGAAATTATTCTATATTTCTAATAATCATACCGTCTTGTTTACAGCTTCTTAACATTCAATTATTGTTTTATAATCTTAAACTACCGACAACGATAAGGGTTGATTTATTTTTTAAAGTAATACCAGGCGGAATAATACCGTTAAGCGAAGAAGGAATGATGCGTGTGTGAATGAGTACAGTCACAAACAATCATCCATACATCTGCGTAGTGACGAGGTGGATGTGTGTGATTTGTACTGTAGGTGGAGAATTATTTAAAAAAATGGCAGATTATTAATTTATTCTCCATTTTTTTTTAATACCGAGATGTCGTGTTTTAATTTTAATCTATTAATTAAAAGTGGTAAACTTTTCAAATAACATAAATGCGTTTTTTTGTCGCAATAGAAATAATGGGATATAATTTGTAAAAATCGCTGGTCCCACTTTTTCTATTTTGTATTTCCATGAAAATACACCCACAATTATCTGTAGGCCAAACAAATATTTGTTCTGTGCAGGAATCGAACCCGCGACACGCAGCGCTCAACCAGTGCGCCAACCGTGCCGTCTGGGCCTCGTTTACGGAGACGCAGGGCGTTGCGCATCGCGTGCGGCGTGGCGTATCACGACGCGTCGGGCGTCTTTTCCGTTTACAGACAGGCGGCGCGTGCAGCGGCTCGCAACGTCACACGCGTAAACACAAATATATGGCAATGTACGATGTTGTTTATGAAGACGCGGGGCGTGAAGAGTAGCGGTGCCCGCCGCGCGCCGCGGGTGCCGTTGCAGGTGTCGCTACTTTTTACCGTGAACGGAGAGCCTGGTCGCAACCCATCCAAACGCCGCGAGCAACCAGGCGGTGCAATCCGCGGGCTCCGCCTGCATTTCAAGCAAACGCGTATAAAATCGCTTCTCCGTAGACGCTCTTATACAACGCCATATGTTTGAATTTAATGCGGGCCGCGCCGCCGCACGTGACGCTCGACGCCCCGCGTCTCCGGAAACGAGTACTTAGACTGGTCATAGGTGTGGGTCCAACGCACATGGTCATAACCCGCGTTGATGTCTTTCATATTTGCCATTATAAGAAAATAGGACGTATCTACATAAGTAACCGATTTCCTCTACTCATGAAGGAAAGTTACTTGTGACGATAACTTAAGGTCGGAAATCGTTTACATCGTTTTGTATCGATACATCCTATTTTCTTATGACGTCAGATATGAAAGACATCAACGCGAGTCGTGCCCGTGTGCCTTGCACCCACATCTATGACCAGTCTAAGATGAACTGATATCAGAAGATAAATGTGATTATGATTATGTAAATATTAACTTACCAGTGAAATGTTATACCATCTTTCCTGAAGCTTGAAGTTTGGCTGTTGTTACCGCACCAACGTATCGTACAAGAAACCATTATAATATAATTTTTCGCGATTTTTACTGACTAACGCGGAAGTGTTTGCGGCTCACGGAACTGGTCGAAACTAATTCGAAATTTTTGAGTGGCGACCTATATAAGATCTATAGATAAGTCTGATGTGTTGACAGACTTCGGTTGCCTGTTATTAGCCGTCTATGGGCTGTAGGTATGGTCGTTGCTCAATACGCTCAAAGAATTCATGTTTAAGTACGAACGTAATATTGCACTTACCTCAACCTTTTTTGACACATCTTTTTTTTCACATATCTTTTTATGTACTGCTTCTGCTTCCTGCGGAATTATTTGAACTTTTTCCTGAAAGTCAGATTCTAAACATAAATCCTTTTGAAAAAATATAGGAACAACACCTTCCGGTTTTTTAGTTTTATTGAGACCTGGTTTATGTCTATAGATCTTTTCACCAATAATAATATTTTTTACTTTGCCTTTCTTTACATTTATTTCATTATTCATGCTCAAAACTTCGATTTCTAAGTCAGAATCCAAACAAAGCGGGCAGGTTGATAGCTTTTTTCCGCGCTTATTATGGGTTGTATGAGTCTTTAGCATTTCATTGTTAATATCAAAAGGTGTGATCTTTTTAGTTTGTTTTATTTTAACTAGGTTTAAAAAATTATTAGAGCGTGCTTGTATAATTCGCTTATTTATCATTTTTAATTCTTTGTGCTCAGCTTCTTGTTTTACTTCCTGCGCGTCCAATAGTAATTTTTTTTTTAGAGCTTCTGCTTTTGCTTTTAAATGCTCAGCTTGTAATATTTTAAATTCTTCTTTTTCTATTCGTACGTTGGGTGATTCTTTTTTGGTTGAAATTTTGCCTTCTTTTTTCTTATTTATTGAAACTTTTTTAATCTCATCTTCATCGCTGATTGATTTATCTATATTTGACGTAGACATTTTTATACTATCGGAGGATTTCAGTTTATTTTTAATGGGCTTTATTGTCTTCTTCTCTGCAGAGACTTTCTTTTCTAGTTGTTTCTTTAGTTCTGGTCCTTGACTTTGTTGACGTTTCTGTTCTTTTCTTTGTTTGTACTTTTCGTGAGTATCTTTAATAATTTCAGAAGATCTAACAGTCATATGCTTTCCTTTTTTCTCCTTTACTTTTGGAAAAAAGTAACTAAATTGGGGTTTAACAACGCTTCCGACAGATGCCATGGGTTTAATTTTTGATTTTGTCACACCTTGCTCTCGTTTTTCCACTTTGCCTACATTACGACCTAATTTTACATTAGTCACACTAAAGTGGTCTTCCAGGTTCTTAACATTCTTTGCTGGTTCTTCTGAACCTAGCAATCCTTTTTTTATTTTATCGTGTTGTTTTTTGTCGAGTTTACTTGGCTCGATATCAGAATCTTGCAAGATCTTATTTTTTCTTGGTGATCCAAAAGATACATAATTTAGATCGCTTGGGCCAAGCTTGTGTTTTGTTCTTGTTGGCATTTTTTTTATATCCGTTTCAGACTCCACGTGGTATTTTGGAGTTGGCTGTTTCTGCTCCCATGGAGCTATTTTTGGCGTCTCGTATACATCAGGTCTTTTTGATATAGAAATTGGAACTCCAGAATCCTTTTCAAGTTTTACCATCTGCCTCAAGCTAAGATCATGTCTTCTTTTCAATTCTTCTTTAGCATTAATTGAAGGTATATCTTCGAAGATTTCTTTTTGTTTGCGGTCTTTCGGGGAAGGTCTTAAGAGTTCTTTAACACCTACATATGACTCCACGAAAGTAGTGACTGAGTCTTCCAACGAAATGCCTGGAATCGTAGTAATTATTTTTTCACCGTTATGCGGTGTGTGAACGAAAGATGTTTCCAACGATTTAGCAGGTTCAATAAAGTCAACAGTTTGTTTTATATAACCTACTGTTGAATCGGTTTCACTTATTTCTGTATCATCTGATTGAAAATGTGTATCTGTGTGAAACATTTGTTGGAGTTCAGGCTCATGCCCAGCTGCAGGTGAATTGCGTTCCCGATTGATTTGTAAGTTGAGAGATGCACGAATTTCCTTTCGTTTTGTGTCTTCCGTTTGTTCGCCTTTAACGGCTTTAAATAGCTTCACAATTTTCTCGCAGGCACAAAACGGTTTTTTACTCAATAGTGCTTTTTTACGACAATGGTCGCATATGCCCATTACAATCCTCCTATCTAATGATTTCACTTCTTTCATAAGTTCTTGTGCATGCTGGAATCTTTTTCTACATCGTGGGCAGCTTATATTTTCCTTTTCTGGAAGTAATAATATACTTTTAAGACATAAACGTATTTTGATGGTCTTTTTATGTTCCTATAAAAAACTAGTTTATCCAATTTTATCTTATGAATCACGTCAATTCACGTTATGGTGCTGATAATACCTACCCATGTTAGCACAGAGCACTGAGACTTATGGAAACAAAGTGTGTCAGTGAGTCTTCATAAAAACCGAAAGACCGAGACCAACCTGACACTGCTTGAACAGTCGGTCGGGCTTATAATAATAATAATAATAATGGCATAAGTAACTATTTGCCGCAGGCGCGGGCGTCCCGACGATTCCGTGTTCTGTCAATCTAAGGTACTTATGCCAAATTTCGAGTTACGTATGATGTGTACGAGGACAGGACCGTTCAATAAGCTTAACAATGTTATATTCCGCGCAACTGCATTGAGCAGAATTTGTGCGACAAGTTGAGCAATAAAAATTATCGACCGAAATTAATAATGTTGGTAACTCACTGCCAATCTTGATCAGTAACCATTCAATCTGAATCTTTGAGCGGGCGAGCCGCATGTAGCTGACAAATATCGCGGATTAAAGTTTATATTGATCGAGAAACATTATTAGTTTCGGAGGTATACCGAGTGAGGGGCGCTTCACACTTAATCGGCATAGCGGGGCGGAAAAATCGAATATATACATAATATGTAGATGTTCGGCTGCCCGGCTATACCAGTCAGGTTTTGGTGATCAATATTCGTTCGTAGTGCTAAGAAAGTGGGACGAAGACAACGTGTTGTTAGTTGTTTTTCATCAAATTCTGCCGAAACGATTGTGCCACCCCGCTCAAATGTGTAGCGCCCCTAACGCTCATCTGAGCCTACCCTTTTAACAATAGCTGATATAAAGCATTATCATGATCAGCTTAAAATGGGGGACCATTTCAAGCTGATCATGATATGACACGGCCTTCTCTCTATTAGGCAGTGGGTGGTAATCTGTCACGCTGGCCCAGTGGTGGCATATCACGCACATGCTTATGAATAATTTAAGTTCTTTGTCGCCATGATGTTTTCCTTTGTCCTTTTGAGATTCGGGCATTTTTCTTCTTTGTGCGTTTTGGACTCACTTATTCATTTGGAAATTTTGCAATAAAATTTAATTCATGGCAAAAGAGGGACCGTTTCTAAACCAGAAGTTTCGGTTGATTTACACAAAAGTCGTCGACAATGCATGATCTACTTAATAAATAAAAGTTTACCTAGTTCTGTTGTTAATTGTGAAGTTGATACTTTCTTGTCCTTCTTGTTGTATAAGATAAATACATCGCTAGATATGTTCACTGCGCTTTCAACCGCTTCACCTTTTCCAATCTGTTGATGTAAAAATAGTACCTATCTATATTTTAATGCAAGAGGAAAATCTTCGTCAAAGCAGCCGAAATGGAATAGATACCCGAGCCGATGGGAAGGCCGTTCTGAACCCGCTATATAGAGACGGCTATGACAAATTACCACGTGTATCAAACGACGGTCTTCAATACACTTACTCGAATCAATAAACAAGTTTGTAACTGCAGGTCAGAATTGCCGACTTAGAGCGCTTACGCACTACGTCCGATCCGAACCCGATCAGTATCCGTGAAAAGTCGGTTCGGCGTAGTCATAGAACAATTTGTATGGTAGCTTACGCACTACACCCGATTTCCGTAATCCGATTTCTCTCCGTCATCCGAGAATCTCCATTTCTGAAAAGATTATTGACGGACCGAAGTGGCCATAGGCTACGTCCGAACCGAATCCGAGCTGCATCCGAGAACAGGTAGAGAGGCCGGGGGTGAGGGGTGACGTGACTCGGCAATGACTATAAAAACACAATATCGACAAGGAATGCACGGAACAAAGAGTAATTTAATATAATGACGTGAACACTCTGTAGCGGCTCAGAATAAAATGACGTCTGAATCACGGATTAGATCGGAGGTGCGTGAGCAATATCCGAGTTCGTTCCGAGTTTTCTCAGACAGTACACGGATTCTGATCGAATTTAGATCGGACGTAGTGCGCAACGGCTCTAGACTGATGCTTTATAATTGATTCGAAACCAAACATCCCGTAACGCGCTAATAAGAAAAACAACTGCGGTCTCGTGACAAAACTTAAAATAGGTTCTGGTTGGGTCGATTTTCAATTTATCTTATTAAATGAAGTCGTCCACGAACAAGTATAAACGCCTAATGAAAGAATCAGTTCGCAGTCTGTTGACTTAGATCGGCATCAAGCAGCACGGATGCTTGCAAGTCGAAGGCAACAGTCGTCCCTGTTGAAACAGCGCTTCGGCCAAGCTACCATTGGCGCGCCGATGTCGGCAGACCAAAGACGCAGTGAAGGTAACTGAGCTATCAAGTGGGAGCCGTTTCACGTCGCGGTCAGCTTGTTTGCCACTCAATAATATAAAATGTGTAAAAGTCTTTGTACTAACATTCTCGGTACATTTTCTATGACAATAGATCACCAAGCCATAGTCTTTTAGTTCCACAAGTTTCTGGAACTCTTGACACTTCTTGTAGCATGGGCATAACTGCAGCTTACTGCATCTAAGACAGATTGTTTTTGTCAAATATCGTAAAGGTAGTATTAGTAATTAGCACAATCATCATTGTAAATTAACTCTCATTAACTTACTCTGCCAATACCTCCATGATAAGATTACATGAAAAGGGTTTATAAAATCAATATCCAAAGCAGCCAACGCTGCAACGTAAAAATTGTTTTGTTCTTTTTTATGTCAGTTTGACTGTGTCATTGTGCCATGGGATTAGCCTAGCTGACACTTTTTCAAATAGGTCTTAAATTGATCAAAGGAGGACTGTAAAAAATGTGTTGTGATGCTAATTCGTCCCATTCGTAATTTCATCGTTATCTCTAATACGTCTCAATTCATTTTATACGTCACTTTTTATATTTATTCGCTTTCCTAAGTTGTCTCATGCTTTATTTCGATTTAATTTCTAACTCGTCCGACTCTTATATTCAATATGTTGAGTATCAATAGCACACCATGTTGTTGTCTCTAATTGCCACAGCCCCTGTGTGAAGTATGGCGGTCTAGATGTAAGTTCAGCGTGTTACTATTTTCACTTAGTAAAATATACTTTTACGTCTTCCTCCAACACTGCGTTTTTATTTAACTCTGCAAGCCCTAACCTCATCAGGTTATGGGCCCAAAGCACAGGTGTGGTGAAGAAAAATTTGAACTTGAAACTCGTTAGATGGAAGCCGCTGGAAATTTTAATTACTCCGGTACGAGATTGGGAGACAAAAATTACGCCGTATAGAAGTACCAACCGAAAGGGGCTGCTGTCAATAGTGGACGGCACTCGTGGAAAACCGCTAGATGGAACGAAACATGACATAGCTAAATAGGAAGAAGACGACGCGATCGCACAGAAAATTCTTGACCCCAGAGTACAAGAAAGTAACTAGACGCACTTGTACGACCAGCGCCGAAATATAGAATAAGTTGTGGACTTTGTATTAGGACAAGGTTAGTGTGCATCTCATACAACAAAAGATTTTCAACTTAAAATATGAAGTGCCGATGTCAGGGTTAATTTAAAAACTGGAAGACTTACGTTTTGATCACATTATCTGAACAGTATAAGCATTTTATCTCAGCGTGGGAATCTGTTCCGGAGAGTACGCAAAGTTTTCAAAGTCTGGTTTCGCGGTTACTTATTAAGAGGAGAGAAATTGTAATGCCGAATGTGAACTAACATCAGCATTCGTGATATCGCAGCGTAGTCGTAACTATCCCAAGAAGTCTTATAAAAATAAAAGTGATACTATTATAAAATGTTTTGAGTGTGGTAAAATAGGTCATTTTGTAGACACATGTGGTAGAACTGCCGGTCGACTCTGTAAACATGTCAAAGTGAAAGGCTTGAATGAAGTAATCACGAGGTGAGCTGTCAATCCATATAATCAAGATGTCACGTGATCACGGAGTGAGCTTTCATTCCATCTTGATTATATGGATTGACAGCTCACCTCGTGATTACTTCACCCAAGCCTTTCACTTTCACATGTTTACAGAGTCGACCGGCAGTTCAACACTGTCATCTTTCTTTGTGTGTATTCCTAGATAATTAGTCACTCCTTCAAAGTCTACATTTCAAATTACTTTTGAAACTACGACATGTTTAAAAAATAGACCGGCTGGATCAGATGGTATTTAATGGATTTGATAAAATGCTATAATATGCAAGATTGCAAACCAGTTAAAACAACAATTGAGCCTGGATTGCAGATATCAGAAATACCATTCAGAAGATACAGAATTTATAACTAGATGCAGGAGTTTAATTACATGCCTGATGTATGCCATGTTAGGTAGCAGGCCTGATATTTGTTTTGTATGAAATTATTTAAGTCGTTTTCAGTTTAATGCACATGAAGATTTGTGGAAAGCCCTAAAGAGAAATTTGAGTTACATTAAGGGCAGTTTACATATAAAATTGGTTTTTAGATATTGTGATTCAGACAAGGGTGGAAATTTTAAGGATAGAAAGTCTACATCAGCTAATATTATGAAAGTGTTTGGCGGCACAGTTTAGTGGGCATTTTTTTTAATGGTCATCAAATGACTTCTTCCGCTCTGGGTGGAGCGTAAGGACGTGTCAGACTTTTACTGACTAAAACTCATCCGTGTTCTTTCTAAAGCCCTTTGCGTTCCAGGGCTGCGGTGACTCTTTCGAACAAATTCCGCAACGCTGGCGGATATTGATGTCTGAGATGGTATTTAGAGGAAAGCACTACCCAGATTTTAGTGGACCTGTCTCGACAATGCATGTACCTACGTATTCATTATGTCAAGGATCCGATGTAAGGATATGATTGTGATGAGATGCTAACAATACATATTCAGGATATAGCCCAGCTATTGCACGAGATACATCAGACACAATTTAGTTAAAGCAATGACGCGTAGTTTTCTACTAGAGGCAGCCGGATGGCTTGCGGCTCCGAGCAACTACTGATGTAGTGGCTATACACCATAGTTCACGAAATAAATGTTATATTATTTTATGACAACTTCCGAAATACATCAAAGCCAGCACCTATTATGACTATGTATGTTAAATATAATTGTTATCTTACCGTTCTATACATTCTGTAGTTACAGCAAAATCAATACCGGCCTCATACATCGCATTATCACTTTCATCACAAAATCATTTGTTATACAAGAGTGCAAAGATGCTTTTTAACCGCGTGTTCAATTTTGATGACCGAGCAAGCGAAGGATTCTAAAATTGAATCACTCGCTACGCTCGTGATTAAAAAAATTGAATCCAGAGCATTAGCGAGGGAATCAAAAGAGCTGAAATGATTAAATGCAAAAAAAAAACATTTACAATCACAAGATACATTTATTTCAGTTGAGGTATTAACTACTACATTATGATAGGTAAAGTATTACAAAATAATCTTTAAATTATAACAAATAATACTTAGGTATAATTTAAAAAAAATTAAAGTAACGTTGCTACAATTAAGTACTTATGTTGAGTGTAATATTTTTGTTAGGTACTGTAATGTTGGTGTTAGTGACTTGTGTACTGTTTTTCGGTAAACTATCTGTCATACTTAATAGTTGTACCGATTCATCGGATTCCCAAGGCGTAAATGTTGGCGAGAGAGGGCGATGGTTAGGTGTTTCGTAACGGCTCATTTTTATGTAGAAGGGCCAGTCCAATGATCTGACTGAGGCTCTTTCAGAGTAATGGCACCTACGATGCCTTTACATATTTTAGACTTATTTTGGATGGAGTCCTCTATGTATCCCTCTACAACCGCATTAGACTTCCAGCCTCCATGGCGCTTAGGGGCCAGGAGATCAGCTCCTGAATCGGCCGAAAGTGTGGCTGAAGTTCGTCGGAAACAATGACCCGTGTAGAACAGAGGTTCTGGAAGTTCAAGAAATGTTGCCATTTCTCGTGGGATACTGCCAATGTTATTACCTATAGGCTGTTTAACACACTTTCCGTTTTGATATTGTAGAAAAAAACGAATTATTGGAGTGTTAGGCTTGAGTGTAAGACTTGATATTTCTCAACAATTGTTACGTATTCCTTGCGAATGACAAAGTTGCGGTCTCTTTTTGTCTTTGTATTAGGTAAATTAATTAATAGTATGTCATTTGAATGTTTCTCAATGTTTTTGACATTAAGTTTTGTTAGTTCATTAGTTCCACATGCTCCGTTTATTCCAATAATAAGAACAACGTGTAACGTAAAGAGTATTGTAGAACATAAATTAATAAAATTGATATGCATGCATAATTATGCCTATCAACATCTACTAAGTACGTATTAGATTATGTTAAGTAGTTGATTAATATACTTAAGTAGATACTGAATGTGCAACTGACTTACTTTTGCCGCCAAATATACGGAATCAGGTGCTTTGTTAAGAAACTTTTAAATTTCAGATGCTGTGAAAACCTTCGATTTTTTTGGTAGATGACTAGATTAGGCTCTTTTAAAAAATGCCACTAATTTAGGATAGGTGTCGATATGTATGCTTTTTTCATCTTTATTGTTGCTTTTAGCATTGAATACGTACTCCATATAGTGCTTGATTTCTTGGTCTCTGATAATTCAATAACATATGCCACAAAAACGTTTTCTGAGAAAGTTTTTGCTCCGCCACGTGTTAAACATATCGTACCGTTTCAAATACTTCTCGCGTGATTGTTGAGGGAGAAAGCTCATTTGCGCATTATTAACAGTTTTAGTCAATTCTGTTGGCATCAAATAAACTTCCTCGTCGCTAGAATTACTCATTTTAGGTGTTTCACTTGTTTTCAAGTTTCTTGTTTTGTGCCCCTAAAATAAATGCATGAAGCTCTCATTAATTTTATTATGAGCTCTAGGGATTGACAACGGTCCCAATGAGCCTACGAGCAATGTAAAGCTAAGTGTCAAAGTAGGGTCAAGGGTGCCGTCGGGCATTCCGAAATTTCAAGTAGATTTGAAGCGATGCGAGTTTTTCCGCGCAAATTGTTGTTTTCACAAGTTTTCAATTCGAATAACTAACTAGTTATGTATTCCTTCTAATTCATCAGGGTTGTAGTGTCTTAATTTTGTATGAAAGCAATTTGTTCATTTAATATTATCTCAAATAAAAAGCACTTATGATAATAATTGTAATAAGACTAAATCATTTCACGATATTTTGAATCTAAATAACACAAATAGAATTTAAAGAACATTCCTTACAAGTTCAAGTAAATAATTCAACAAAGACGACGGGTATCATAATATAAATTGTTTGGAGGCTTTCTCCTTGCATATACGGTAGTAGACGAAGACCCGCTAGGCACTGTTCTCGTAGGCAGTCGCATGAGCGGGGAGGTGCCAGCAGTCTGTCGATTGGCACTGGCACAGGGCTCCGGAGGCCGCAGCCAGCGGCGTTCTCGCTCTGCGTGCTGTCTCTCGTAGCGCCGAGCGTGATCCACACTGCGCTGTAGGCCCGCCAGGCTATCAGTGCGAGCTGGAAACCGCTCTAAATTGTTCGACACTTTACCCACTTCAGCAGTGTCAGTATCCACAATTTCTTTCTCGTCTAGTATCATTCCCATGTTGACCTTTAGGTTGGTTGAACCATCTTTAAAAATGAGATATACTGTAGCTTGGTCTAATACTTTCAGAGAGAAATGCTCGTTTATCTTCAAAGATTTCATTTTGATCTGAAAGGGTTTACATTTTTTTGATATTTTTTTGCTCTTCTCTTTAATAAAGTGATCAAATTCTACTGCCAACATTTCTTCATTATTTGGTCGACTTCTTACATCTACTGGTGATCCAAGTTTAACAATTTCAGGATCCTTGTGCGGCAATTGAGTATCGATCATAACTTGTTGTAGGACCGGTGGATCGTTCAGTGTGTGCCACTTCCAGTGTGAAACGGGACCTATTGCGCGATCGAGTACCACTCCTTGTATCTGGTTGTATTTAAGGCTGAGAAACAAAAAAGTGAATGAGTTTGACTAGCTGCAATCTTATGCTAGTAGTACCTACATATTCGGCCTTTTATTGGCTAAATTATCATTATCAATATTTACCGTATCTTGCCAGCATGATCGAAAACTATACCATTGCCTAGGTAGTCAAAAGTGGCCAGTATCGTTATAGGATGTGTGCGGCCACGCTCATCGGGCTCTCCGCTACTGTATATCACGAAACGCTGCTGAGCATTTGTCTCTGAAAATCATATCGTGAAAAAGATTAACATAAAACCTTCCCACAGCAACAGGTAATTCGATTTAATTTCTCGCCTTTGCGTGTTTTTGCTTTACTACAGGCTTTACAGCCTGCCCGACTGAATTTTACTTTAAGCATATATCTAAACCCCATAAGAGTACCTATTCAGTATAAATACACTAGATTCCATTAGAATTCTAAACTTATATAATTCTTATACGTATAGTAGCAGCTAGCTCAAGGGACACTTTAATCCCCGAGTCCGGTCAAAATAGACCTTCAAGGTATAATTCGCATAGAGCTAAAACATTGGTACGATTGTTCGGAACACCGTTATAAATGAAATGTGAAAAGTCCCCATCGATCAGACAAAAACTGTAGATTCTTATAGCGATTCAAAAACCATTTCTGAGTTACAACGATTCAAAAACTTGTGATCTTTTTTCACACGTTAAGTATTTTTTATTTGATACCAAATCCACTAGGTAGTTTCAGAGATTAGCGCGTTCAAACAATCAAACAAACTCTTCAGCTTTATTATTAGTATAGTTTTATTACATGATTTTATCTAGAACTAGCACTTCGCCCACGACTCCGAATTCTCTCCAGTACGCTCAAACCGTAACATTTTTCGTTCCGCTTCGAATAATTTAAACTGTAATTTACATTTGTATAATCAACCTTAATCACCAAACCATTTTAATGGTTAAGAATTAAAATCATGATATTGATTGAATAATTTGATATATCAAATACCCTCACGGACTTTTTTATAAGTATAAATGAGTACTTTAATCATGATTGTAGTACATGATTTGTATGTATCATCAATAGACTTAGCGCACGCCAAATAATGAAATTATTAGGCAAAATTTTGCTACTTTGTGTTACCATTATTGCAATTTTCGTAGGGATCTCTATTTGTTTTCGGAAATAAAATATACGCTATGTTTTAAGTAAATAATGTGGCTAATGGCGAAACAATATTTTAAATCGGTTAAATGGTTTTCGACCCAAACAGTAACAAACAAACCAATACATCTTTCATCTTTATCATATTATGGTTTAGATTTAGATTAGTTTAGATTGAGATAATAATAAGTGATTCAAAGCAACTACGATGAAGAAAGTTTTGTTTGTGTGACCCTAAAATAATATCACATATCTACTAATAAAATCAAATTGGAAAAGTCTGACTGCCAACCCCCTCATCGCGGCCGTAAGACAGACAGCGCTGAGGGGGGTTGGCGATCCACGCCGCAGTATACAGCGATTTGAAGAGGGGGCAATAACTTCCCAGTCGCCATCCTATGGTAACTGGGAATTTTGTTTGCCACCTGGTGGCAATCAATGTGTGGACTGGGAATATTCGGGATGAACGCGAACGCACGCCCCGCCCAACTCAGTGCATAGTCGTTGGCCATGGAGCACAACAACCAGCGTAATAGGTATGAGCTGCCCCCCCCCCCCCCCCTAGCTCAAATCCTG